>JADRCC010178757.1:1724-12589 GCA_019843855.1 Hylomyscus alleni | reverse complement strand
TTTTTTTTTTTTTTTTTTTTTTTTTTTGGTGGTGTGGGGGGGAACTCTGTGTGCCTCACAGACTAACGGCTGGTCTGCCGTTAGTCTGTAAAGTTTGGGTTTGGTTATTTGTCTGGGGTTTTGTTGTTGATACTTTTGACTCTGGCTTTAAAAATAACCTGGTGCTTCTCAAGGCCGGTCTGCAGAATTGCACAGCCTCTGGTGTAGAATGTGTTCCTTGCCCGGCCTGGGCTTTAGGGTAATCCTTTCGCCTGAATAACTGGTAGCTGGCTGTGGCCAAGCCCGGGTGGGGCTGACCCTGGTGATGGCTGGACGCCAGCCAGGCCTTGCCCTGTCACACACAAACAGCTCTCTGAAAGCCCCTCCACCCCAGGAGGCAGAAAGCAACACAGGGAGGCATCATTAATTTATTTGAATTAATATAAAATAAAACAAAAATTTGTTGTTGCTATTGTTACATATTATATATGTTAAAAAAAAAAAAAAAAAAAAACCCAAACCAAGCATTTTTGCCTATGGGAAGTTTCACAATCTGGGAACAAGCCATAGTGCAAGTTTTTCTGAGCAAAAGGCTCAGGACATTCCAGCTTGATGAGGTGGCCAAGGTGACATAGCACAACCCCAGAACAGTCTGACACCAGTCACCACAAGCCTTCGCTCCAGACTGTGGCACGTGGGACTCTTTCAACTTCAGCCACTTTTGCGGCCCATAAAGTCCTTTCAGCACTTCCTGTTGTTCTATCCCGGTCTCACCAGCCTTCCCGGTCACTTCCTGTCCGGACTTTGACCTCTCCACACACCGAGCGTCCAGTAAGACATCATCTCATCCACTCCCCAGCTCCTCCAAAATCTACCTCCAACTCCTCTCTTTTCGTCAGTACCACAAAACCTGATCCTGTTCACCTCCACAGGGATTACCTGGTTGGAAGGACACACTCCAGGGCTGAGGACTGGAGTCTCTAGTTTGGTCCTGCAACCTGTTTGCCACTATAATTTTAGGTATAGACTAAACATCTCTTAGCAGAAAACCCAAGATCCAAAATGCTCCAAAACCCGAAGGTTTTTGAGTGCTGACATGAGTAGAAAATTTCACACCGTGAAAACTTCTTTCATGCACACAATGTTATTTAAAACACTGTATAAAACTACCTTCAAGCGGTGTGTATACGGTATTATGAAATATAAATGAACTTCATGCTTATACTTGGGTCCTACCTCCAAGAAATCTCATCATATATACTCAAAATATACCTATGCCCGAAAAGCCTCTAAAATCCAAAACTCCTAGTCCCAAGCATTTTGGATAAGGGATAGTCAACCTGTATTTTCTTATTTTTATGACCCCAGTTCTACCGTGTCAACAGTGTGCTACAATAGCAGTGGATGCTAATGTGCCCTGAAAGGTATGTAAATGCGATAGACTGTGAGCAGGGTTCCCCTGGGCACTGTCACCCCCAGCTCAGGCCCTTTCTCACCCACCCGCGAGACGGAACTGTACTCTCAGCTGTGCAGGGCTGCTGTGGTGAAGTAGGCACCTTGGCACATCGGTGAGTAGGGTCTGACCGCAGGGACACAAGCCTCTGAATTTTATGTTTATTTGGTGAGCTTCTGTAGCCCACAGCACCAGACAGGGCTGAGCACAGAGCTGTGCTCAGTCTTAAAGTGTATTGCTTTCCATCAAGTGTCCTTGCACTGATCTGCCACCCACAGTTTGATGGTGACATAGGGTGCAGGGGTGGTGGAAAAACCCAAGCCCCTTTGTTCATCCTCCAGCCCGAAGGGCAATTCTGGCAGCCTGGCGTGGGGCCCTGGCACTTCCTCAGCAGCGCTGGCCCAGGGCTCAGGACCATCTGCTAAGTGATTTCTCATTCCCACTGGAACAAAACTCCCCACAGAATGGGTGGGAGATGGGGCTTTACTTTGGATGAACCAGAACCACATATTGACATGCAAACATCTACCAGGGATACTGTCTGCTTAAGAATTGCATTGTGGGATCAACCCTGGAAAACTTTGTAGATCTACACCAGGGACCCTTTTCTTGGAGCTCCCTGTCTCAAATGTGGGGCCCTCACTCCCTGAGCTCAACAATACGCCAACAAAAGGCCTGTAACTTTAGCCCCCTCCAAGGGTGCCTGGTACACTTCAAATGTCCCCCGAAAGAGTCAATTCCTTTGTCCTTTTCACAAGGCCGCACTATGTGCCTACAGAGGTAAGAAGATGTCTTACCTCTTTTCAGAAAAGCCTACCACATATATGTAATTCAGAGAACACTTCTGGATCCTTCTCCCTCCCTCTAACACATCCCCTGCCCTCAGGTGCACATAGATACATATTACACTTGACAAAATTCATCTACTTTTGATAATAGCCTAGCCTACGCTCCAGGCAATGCCGCTGCAAACATGTTTGCATAGAGTCAATCACAACAGAAACAAAGCCAGTCACCAGAGGACAAGCTTGAGAACTACCTGCATAGACTCTTGTTTGGAAGATCCCAACCTTCCTTCCAGTCACTCGAAAAATAGGTTTGCCTCGGGCAGACCCATCAATAGGATTGAAAACAGCACCCCAGGAGCCTTCCTAGCCCTGGCTGACCCCAAAGCCTGAAAAAGCCAATGCTTTGCTTCAGATCCATCCAAAATAGAATGCAGAATTAAATAAATAAGTGCTTCCATCATGTGCCGCTTGGGAGTTTCCAGCTGTGTGTGGAGGCAGCCTTCATGGTGCTCCCGAAGACTCTGAGACAGTCCAAAGACTCTACCCATCCCTACCTCACATCCCCTGGGCCACAGTGAAGCATGTACCCATGGAGGAACACGTACCCAGAGGGGGTAAAACATGGAGGGGACGGGATGGTTCTCATTTATACTTGCTGAAGAACTAGATAAGAATCACCTCTGCAGGCTGGCCCCTCCTTGTGCTCATGGAATCGTGTGGATAACTTTAGTCAAGCATTGTGGAGTCATGCCTTTGGAAGGGTGGTCTACAGGAGTGGGAGAAACGGATGGTGGATGTGTACACATGGCTCTCTTCTCCTGAAGACACCTGGAAGCCAAGGTTTCTTCCCTCAACGTGATCCTTGGGAGCCTGGTGGTCCCTGAAACCTCAGCACCCAGGGCTAACGTCCAACTGTTGGAGAATGTCTTGCAGGGAGCCCTGCAGCCTGCTCAGGGCCACCACCTCTGTGGAGTAGAGTGAGGCTTCCAGGACACCATCCAGGCTCTCTGGCTTCTGCAGGACGCTGGTCTGAGGCAGAGAGCAGCTCTTGGAGAAGGCCAGCACGTGGAGGAGGTCTCGGAGGTTCTCCAGGTCATTGGCTATTTGCAGCACACTTTGAGAAGGCAGGCTGGTGAGGATCTGTTGATAGACTGCCAGAGTCTGGTCCATCTTGGACAAACTCACAATGGGGTGAAGCCCAGGAATGAAGTCCAAGCCAGTGACCCTCTGCTTGGCAGATACCGACTGCTGTGCAGGAGGAAGAGGAACAACAGGTGCTTAGCAAATGGCAGGGAGATCGGTCTCCAGAGCCTTCCATTATGTCTGTGAACCTGGGTTACCTCCTTCCTTCTTACCTTCCTGGGCCAGGCCCTTATTTCCTGTGTCAGCTGACTGGGAGTCACAGAGCTGATCTCCCAGACTTCCTGTTCATTCTGAGCCACTCCACCCTTCACTTCTGACTAATCTTGAGCCATTCCTTTCTCCAAATGACATCTGTGAAGAACCAGCCATGGCTTTCTATTCCTTATATCCTCTCTAGCCTCTTGCCCTTAGCATCAGATCTCTCCCTCCTAGTCTCGTTCTTACGTGGTTCCCCCTCGTCAGGGTCAAAGTCATGCCCCTCTTCCGCTCTGCAGCGTCTGGTCACCAGGAAAGGCTTTCCCACTGGCCTCCTCTCATTTCTAGCCACATTTGTGTAGTTGGGTCTCTCCGTGTGCAGCCCTGATGACTACTTTTGAAAGATGATGAGAATTTTCCCCATGAAATGTACAAGTCTCTTATTTTAAGCTGTCCTTGATTCTGAATATCGAACTTCTCCTGGGCTGCCAAGGCCACTGTGAGACATCCACCCTGGCCAGGAAACATGGTAGTCTCCAGATGGCTCCACAAGAAAGTCTTTTCCCTTGTACCCCATTTACTTAGAACAACCTGATGATGGGATATGATGTTACAATTATCAAGATGGTAAAAATCAAGGTTTAAAAAAACACCGAAGAACTGGCCTAAGATCTTACAGAAGGAAAGCAGATGTGGTGACGTACATATATACAGCTTAGATACATCTGAGGAAACGGCTGAAGATGTAGGCTGCTGGGCCTTGGAGAAAGACTGTGGTGGGCACTGACCGCTGTTAGCAACTACACAGAGGACTGGTTGTAAAGGAGAGAAAGGTTTCATTCTGTGTGACTTTGAAAGAAGGGTGAGCAACGGGCAGGAGAAGCTGTAGCTAAAAACCATTAGGAACCTAACGATCTTCCTGCCTAGCAGAGGCACTGCTGGGAAACTGGTCATGTGTCAGTGGGATTCCATGACCTTTAGGGATTCTTATGCACTAAATTCAAGGAAGTGGTTTCATGAAGGGAAGAGAACGAGAGAGGCAGAAACAATGGGGCTAAGGAGAAGGGGAGGGAGTGGTTTGTGGAAGCAGGGAGGAACCCAGGTTCTCCCAGGCCTGATGTGTGCCTTACATGCTCAGCTAGACACCAAGGACTGGGTTTCCTGTGGCAGAGGGAAAATGAACATGGCCTCACAGACCCGAATGGTTTCTTAATGGGAATATAGGAGAAAGTTAAATTCCCTAAGGTGGTTTAGGATTAGAACCATGCACTACAGACAGTACAACTGAGCAGTCTAGGGGCCGGGTCTAGAATGGGAACCGCTCAGCCCTGTACTCCAGCAGGCAGTCGTGTCAAGAGCCATAAGCCAAAAGAATGGACACCCTAGTCTTATAAATTCTCAGCTTCTAGGACGTGCATGACATTCAGAAGGTGTTCAATGGGTTTCTCAGACTCTGGTTCTGGCCCTACATCTTTGTCTCCCCAAGAGACTCCGTACCGTGTGTGAAATGTCATTGATCCTGGTGACAATGGTCTTGATGAGGGTTTTGGTGTCATCCTGGACTTTCTGGATAGGCATAGCTTGAACATAGGACAGATAGGACCAAAGCCACAGGAACCGGCACAGGGGTCTCCAGCACATTTTTCCTCCCTGGGATCTTCTTCTTCTTGGACCTATACAAACAGAAGGAATGAGACTTTTCAAGAGCCCAATGTAAATCCATCCAATGGTCCTGCTGCCAACCTGCTGTAGGATATGGATAGATAAAATTTGCTTTCTTCTCTAGCTAACTATCATCTTGTCAAAGTCAAAGACAATTCATTATGGAACCTGGATTAATGAATGTACACCCTTGGGAAGAATATTGACAGTCCAATAAAACCACAGTGATGAGTCCTATAGATCATAGAGCAGGACTTGTCAAATGGGTTTGATGATGGGGGGTGGGGTTCTCTTTCAAGGGAAAGAGAACCAACTCTTACAGTCTAGGTTGAATATAGTCATTTACTTGCGGCCTAACTGCAGATATACCACACAACCACTCAGAACTCTACCTTCCTCCCTATAGTCTGCCCATCTTTGAGCTTTTATGAAGATCGAATTAGCTAATGCGTGTGGAAGATCATTAGGGACCTAGGGTTGCCTTGCCCTTCCCATTAGTCTCGCAGCAGCAGCCTCTTGCTATGTCTGTTGAGATCTTCATTACTGAACCCTAACTTTCTTCCTCTCCCCGTGGGAACCTGAACCCAAGCAGCATTCGTCCACCCATCAGATGCAGTACACCAAGGAGGGAGGATGCTCTCTACCCTCCAACCGTCCCGTGCAACAGGAAAGACAGACAAGCAAGGCTATGCCAATGCAGGGAGGTGATGCTTCACAAGGGGACAAGTGTAAGACATCACAGAAGTCCAGAGGGGGTCGCCTTGGCTGGTACTGAAGACCAACAACAGGTTGAGAGGGTAGAACACAGTTACCACAAGTGATCAAGAGCCCAGAAGTGCAAAGATATAGAGGCAGGAGAGAGCCTAGCACGTTTCCTTAGAGTGCTGGAGTTTCCGGTCATGGAGCCATGAGTTTTTAAATTAACACTATGCAGATTCTTGATTAAGAAACACAGGCCTGATGAGATGCATGAGGCAAAAAGATAATGAAGTTAAATGTATGCAAGCCTGTAGCTAGTGATCCATGCTAAGTGTGTGCATATGAGCTTGAATAATAAAGACATTCATAAATATTAGGATGAAGAGGATGGAGATGGCAGAGAAGCTAACTTCTCCTTTTTCTGTTCTTCCTCATCTGGGTCTGGGTGGGAACAGGTAATACAGCTGTCCTCCATCGGGGGTAATATTAGTGTAACTCATCCTCTGACAGTACAGAAAAATGAGCAGTCTGCTTATATATTATTTATAGTGCTTGCTTAAAGGTACGCTCTTTTTAATCTGAATTTTACAGAAGAGAAAACAAATGAGGCTCAGAAAGATGAGCCAACTTCTCCAAAGTCAAAAAGGTAAGTGTCAGGCTGAGATGTACGCAGGATGACCGAAAGTCAGCCAGCCCCGCACCCCTATCCTCAGCTTCATTTCCCAAGGCTTTAGTTACCCATGGTCATCTGTGACCCAAAAAATGCTAAATGGAAAATTCCAGAAATGGATAATTCATAAGCTCTCAATTGTGCCATGGTGAGTGTGATTCTGAAGTCTCCTACTGTCTCATCCTGTCCTTCCTGGGGTGTGAATCATTCCTCGTCTAAGACTGTCTACACTGTATACATCACTTGCCTCTGTGCCACATAGGAGCTGCTTGGATATCAGATCAACTGTCGTGGAATCACAGGGTTGGGTTTCTGTTAACCTTTATTAATTTATTAATGGTCCTAAAGCAAGAAGCGTTAGTCAAAGGAGGCATAAACATCCAAAGAGAGATGAATTTGAGTGCTATGGGTCCATGCATGCGTCCATCTAAGGAATACATGAATATAAATGGTTTAATATTCTCACAAGTTTTTAGGGATCCACCAGAAGTCATGGAACATATTCTCCACAGATCAGTGGGGCTGCTAACGGATATTCCCCAATAAGTTCCCTGAAACCCCAACCAAGGAAGCAAGTGTAACAGGCCCCATTATAGCAGGCTCTGGGTTTTGTTGTTTGCTTGTTTGTTTTCTTTTTATAAGATTTATTTTTTATTAAATGTAAGTACACTGTAGCTGTCTTCAGACACACCAGAAGGGGGTGTCAGATCTCATTACGGATGGTTGTGAGCCACCATGTGGTTGCTGGGATTTGAACTCAGGACCTTCGGAATAGCAGTCAGTGCTCTTAATCGTTGAGCCATCTCTCCAGCCCGTTTGTTTGTTTTCTATGTGTCTCTGGGGAAGAGAGTTTACTTGATCTGGTCTCATCAGAGAAATGGAGCGAACTCAAGCACTGGCATCAAAGGGTAAACAAGAGGAATGTTTTTATATCCCTGCCTATCTTGGCTTGTGTCTGGCTCAGGGTTGAGGAAGTAAATGCCAGCTACTTAAAAATTATTGGAATTACTGGGCAGAGCTTGAAGTGCTCAGGGCACCAGCACCTGCAGCTGACTCTGAGTCAAACTCTTGGCCCACTGCCTCCCACGGGCATCCTAAATGGGTACCTGGTGCTTGTGGATTTTCCCCTGCAGCACAAGAATGTGTGGCATTCATTTCTAAGATTTATGTGTTGATGACACCCTCCTTCCTGACCAAATTTACTAGCAGATTAACTATGGCCATATCGTAGCTATTTTCACACAATGGCCTCCCTGTACTATCAGAACAGACAAGCATGTTTACAAGGCCTCTCTCTCAGTATGGATAATATGCCTCAGTGGATGCTGGCAATAAATCACAGTGTCCTGGAAACATGAGATTGAGATGCTCTTGTGAGTAAGTATGCTGAAGACGATAGGCCAGGCTTCTGGGACACGAATCGTGGGTTGCAGAGAGAAGTGGTCACAGATGCATCTGAGATCAAAGTCATGTCAGGAACCGACGCCCCCAGCACATAACATGCTTATGTAACACAGACATACACACACACAAACACATCAAGATACGTAGCCATGTTATGGAGACGGCTAGTTTCTCCCAGTGTCTTAGTTTTCTTTCTTTCCCAGTTGAAGACACTCCGAGTCCTAAGGGAGGAATGTGGTCATGGAGAATAACTGCTAGGTTTGCTTCTACCAAGCATTAGGTCCAGTTAGGCAACCAAATGCTGATGGATTAAATAAAAGCAGAAGAGCCATGTGGCAGCTCTCAACATTGTTTATGGTGGCCCATGCACACCTGTCATTTTAGTATTTATGAGGCTAAGGCAGGGGAGTTTCTTGTCAATTCCAGGTCAGCCTGAGCTACAGAGCAAGACCCTGTCTCAGAAAAAGCAAAAGCCCCAAATAAATAAATAGTGCTCATAAAATTTAAAAGCAAACTAGTACCCTTCTGTTATAAGAATGTATGTCATTAATTGCAGTAGAAGGAGGAACATTTAAATTGATCCGATGCCCTGGTTAACGCTGAGGATGGTAGGACACTTTCTAGTTGCCAGTTAGAATTGGGTGGGGGGGGGGGGTGTTTGGAGTTCAAGAGAATGGGGCCATGGATGTAATTCCAGGGAGTTGAGGGAGTGGGCGGGCAGGGAGAAAGGCTACTGGCAGCTACCTGGCCACAAAAGCCTTTTTAGGAGTTTCTGAAGTGAGTTTAACCACTTACGAATTGGTATAGCATAAGATCTGGCAGAGGAATTGCTCAAATACTGACTCAGTACATTGTGTTCCTCACATCTGGGGACTATTGCAGCAGAGCCTGGAGAGAAGAGGGACCGTCCGGGAGGACTGGGTGGGCACTGGGCAGCTACCTCCCCGTCCTTCACTTCTGTTTTACATTCAGGTGTCACTGGAGAGCTCCTCTCGGGCTGCCCGCCTTCCCCTGCCATCTACCCATGCCACGCCTCACCTTCAACACTGTGACTCCCCAGCAGGCCACACTAGAAAGGTTAAAAGAATTGAGAGGCGAGGCCTTGAGGCAGCTCCAGGCAGTGATACATCTTCAGAAAAAGGCTCAAAACTGGTGCAACAGTCTTGTAGGGCCGCACCATCAGCCCCCCAGTCCCCTCTTTCTGATCTCACTTGGATCCTGGACATCCCCAAACCCCCATCTAGATGATTCTTTACTTATATCCCCGGAGGGCAGTGCTATGCTGCAACCTTCCCTGCAGACAAGCTCACACCGGAATTCACCCAAGACACTGGTCATCTCAGGTGTGAGCACCCTCAGCTTCTTTCCATTCGGAGGACAGGGCAGACCCTCCAGGAGGAGATGGGTGGGGATGGGCACAACTGTCTGCTTCTTCAGATCCAGACTGGAAGACAGCAGAGTCTGGTTCAGACCTGCCATTGCCTCCATGCACCAATGGGGAGAAATGTCAGCAACTGGGGAAGCACTGGGTGACAGAGGCATTGGCTGGCCAAGGCTTAGCCTGACTTCCTCTGGTTAACCACACCAGAGATTAGCAAGAGACCCAAAGCACACACTCTCTCTTCTTTCTTCTCTTCTCCAGCCATCAGATTTTTATAGATTTTTTTTTCCCTGACAGTCTTTGGTATGCTACTATGAATTAAATTCAGATAATGTTTGCCTACAGAGCACATGAAAATATCTGAGAAATGCAAATCAAAACCACAGTGAGATATCATCTCACCTCCGAATGGCTTTTGTCAAAAAGACAAAAGATAGCAGATGCTGGGGACCGGGTGTGGGGAAGGCGAATGCTCATACATTGCTAATGAGACTGTAAATGAATACGGGCCCCTATGGAAAGCGGTGTGGAGATGTTTCTGAAAACTAAAAATAGAACTACCTTATGATCCAGCAATCCTGTTCCTAGACATACCCAGAGAAAAGAAGCCAGTATGTCAAAGAGATAGTTTGCTTCCATGTTTATAGCCAAGATATGCAATCAAATCTAAGTTCCCATTGAGGAATGAGTGAATAAATAAAATGTGGTACATATCCACAATGAAATAGTATTCACCATAAAATGAATGAAATATTGCCATCAATGTAATATGAATGAAATTGGAGGACATTATGCTGATCCCAAAGCATAGAGAAGAGAATAACAATTCTTAGAACTTCAGAGGGTGTGGGGAGGGAATAGCCGGAGGCTACTGCTGAGTACAGGGAATGTTAGCTAGGAGGTGGGACTCCTTTTAAAATGTCTTTATCAGGGATGAAGAGATGGCACAGTAGTTCCAAGAGCACACTGCTTGCTCTTCCAGAGGATCTGAGTTCAGTTCTCAGCACCCATGTCGAATTGCTCATAGCTGCCAGGAACTGTAGATCCAAGGAGATCGTGAGTCTCTAGCTCTGAGGACACCTAACTCATGCTCTCTATTTCTGTGTCTGTGTCTGTGACTGTGTGTCTTTCTCTCTCTGTCTCTCTCTCTCTCTCTGTCCTTTCTCTGTATCTGTCTGTCTTTCTGTCTCTCCCCTTCTCTTAAAAAATAACAAGTTATTTTATTACATTTATTAAATGTAATACAATTTTCTTTAAAATTAAAATTTTGCATATATACACATATATACAGTGTGTGTGTGTATATACTAGCACACACTTTACCCACTGACACATCTCTTCTGCGTTCTCAAGATTGATTTTATATGAACTCTTTTGCATTGTTCATTGAATTATGGTCCATAGCTATCTTACTGAACTACAGAGTGTTAGAAAGTATTTCTCTTGGGCTGGCAAGATAGCTCCGTGGATAAAGGCAGTTATTAGCAAACC
>JADRCC010178693.1:4714-16870 GCA_019843855.1 Hylomyscus alleni | reverse complement strand
GTGTGTGTGTGTGTGTGTGTGTGTGTGTGTGTGTGTTGGTCTGTAATAATTAATTCTTTGTATTTCCATGGGTGACTAATTTCTTTTGACTGAAGTTTTCCTTGGAGTACCTTCTGTTTTTTTGTTTTAATTTTTTAATTAATTAATTAATTTATTTATTCACTTTACATTCCAATATCACCCCCTCCTCCTAGTATCCCCTCACATAGAACCTTTCCCTATTCATCCCCCTGCTTCTCCTTTGAGAAAGGGGAGCTCTTCTCTAGGTTTCACCTCCATCCATTACTATTATGACCCCGACTACACCCCCTTCTGGCACATAAAGGACTGGGAAAATCTCCCACTTTAGAGCAGACAAGGCAGTCCATTTAGGAGTAAGGCAGGTAAACATCAGATTCAGGGAGAGAGGCCTTGCTCCTGTCATTGGGGGCCCTGTGCAAAGACCAAGCTGCTCATTTATTATGTGCAGGAGGCCTAGTTCCAGCCCATGCTTCCTGTTTGTTCATTGGTTCACTCTCTGGGAGCCCCCAACTGTCCAGGTTAGCTGAGTCTGTTGGTCTTCCTCTGGAGTCCCTCTCATCTTCCTGTCCCTCAGTCTTTTCCCAACTCTTCCATAACACTCCCCAAGATCTATCTAATGATTGGTTGTGGTCTCTGCATCTCTTTCCATTGCCTGCTGGATAGAGCCTCTTAGATGATAGTTATGCTAGGTTCCTGACTGTAAGCATACAGAGCATCATTAATAGTGCCAGGGATTAGTTGTTGACGATGGAGTGGGTCTCAGTTTGGGTTGGTTATTGTTTGGCTGTTACCTCAGTCTCCACTCTTTGTCCCTACACATACTGTAAGCAGGATACCCTTTTGGTTTAAGGCTTTGTGGGTGGGTTGCTGTTCCTACCCCTCCCTGGAGCCCTGCCTGTCTATGGGGAATAGCCACTTCAGAACCCATATTCCCCAATAATAGGAGTGTCAGCTAGAGTCAACCCTCATAGAACCTCTGGGCTTGCCTCAATCCCTGGTCTCTCAGATGCCTTAGAGATTTCCCTACCCACCCACAGACAATTTCCTTTCTCTCTTTCCTGCTCTCCATACATACGATCTCCTTGGCTGGGCCCACTCTGCTCCTGGTCCCCTTTTCCACCTACTTCTGCCATTCCACCAAACTGTGATACCTATTTTGTTTTTCCTTCTGGAGACTCAACCACACTCCCTTGAGCCCTTCTTATTACTTGGCTTCTTTGAGTCTGTTGATTATACCATGGATCTCCTGTACTTTATGGCTAATATCCACTTACAAGTGAATATATACAATGAATGTCCCTTTGGGTCTCAGTTACCTCACTTGGGATGATATTTTCAAGTTCTATTTATTTGCCTGCAAAATTCATGATGTCCTTATTTCTAATGGCTGAGAGTATTGCATTGTATAAATAAACCACATTTTTTTTATCTATTCTTCTATTGCGGAATATCTCGTTTTTTAGTTTCTGACTGTTATGAGTAAAGCTGCTATGAACTAGTTGATGAAGTATCATTGTGAGATGGGGGAGCATCTTTTGGCTACCCAGGAGTGGTATAGTTTGGGTCTTGAGGTAGAAGTATTCTCAAAAATCTGAGACACTGCCAAATTTATTTCCAGAGTGGTTGTACAAGAGTTCACTCTCACTAGCAATGGAGGAGTATTCCTCTTGCTTGGAGCACCTTCATTTAAATGTGAAAAATCAATAGTTTTAGTAAGATGGCAATGTAAGCATATTAAAATGTGGAATCACATAATACACCAAAGATTCAAGCTGTCTAGTACCCTTGCCACCACATGAGATAGATTGAATTGGCAACTGATTGGATGTCAGAACATCTGAGATTTAATCGCTGAAGCTATTAAATTGGGAACCTTAGTAGTTCACTTAGGCAATTGTTCAATGCAGGATCAATGTCAGCATAAACCAAAAGAAGACAAAGTATATAAATTTGTTCAAATGACTTCTCCCTTCTGCATGTGAAGTACCAATCTCCACTCTCGTTCTTTCTCCCTGTCTTTTCTTTTCTCCTCTGTCTCCTTTGTTTCTGCTTCTCTCTTTCTCTGCTCCAGCACATGCATTTTTGTTTTTCTCTCTCTCCTTCTTGTCTCTTGCAAAATTCCTCTTCAAGTTTCTCTTTGACAGTTTAAATGGCATCTTTCAATCTGTTGTATTTTTTAACTTATATTTTATTCTCCTGAAATATATTTTTAAAACTTGGTCATTAGTAGTAGATTATTTTTATTTGATTTTTGTATTCTTTTTTTCATATCTTGTTTCTTACTCTTTTTCTCTTCCCCTCTATCACATCAGCTCCATTTTCTTCAGAATTTTTTCATTGATGTAACCTTGTTTCACATTCTGTCCACCCACTCCCAGGACAATATTAAGTAATATAACTATTTTAAAATGTTCTAAATAGGATGATACATCAATGTCTTAGCTAGGGCTTTATTGGTGTGAAGATATGCCATGACCAAAGCAACTCTTATACAAGAGAACACTTAATTATTGTGGCTAGCTTTCAGTTTCAGAAGTTTAGTCCTTCATCATCGTGGCAGGAAACATGTTAGTATGCAGGGAAACATGATGCTGAAAGTTCTATATCTTGATCCACTGGCAGCAGAAAGAATTCTGTGTGCCGCACTGGGCAGAGCTTGAGTATAGACCTTATAGTAATAATTGCAGTTCATAAAACATTCCTTTTTCATTTTCCAGTGACACTCTTCATAAACACCTAGTTTTAATGTCAAGGTTGTGTTACTTATTTGCATTGGCTTGAAGATTCTAAATTTCTTTTATCTAATGGTTAAATCTGAAAGTCTAATATTAACCCTAACCCTAATCTTCCAGTAGCTTGTTCCTTTCCCAAGGTACTCTCAGGACCAAAAAAATCCTAGTTTTATCTGCTAAAGCAATTGCAAATGTCCAATCATAGAAAAAAAAAGGCTATTGAAACATAAATTCTGATTTGTTTTAGGTTTAGAATGGAATCACATTCCAGTCTATTCTTAATTAGAACTCATTAGTTTCCTTAACAATATACATACACATAGAAGATTTATATTAAATCAATAATTTAATAGTTATGGAAGAAAATATATAAATTGTGAACAAGAAATAGCTAAAGCAACTAGAATTAGAATTAGATATTAGATTATGAGATCAAAAGAGCTGTTTTCACATCTGCATTCTAGAGATGGCGAACACAGACAAGCAACAAAAACAAGAAGTCCCACTATGACTCATTTTCACAGCAAGACTACTTCAATTTGGCCAGCAGGATATCTCTTTTATCTCATTTCCTTAAATATTTTTTTGTTATAAGTTGTTTGAATTTCAAAGACATTTTCTAATCATTGCAAAGATTTTCTAAAGCTGACCCTTGCTCTGAAGTATGAATGAAAGAGTCATGCATCAGACATATCTCTTTGTCTTTAAGTGGATTTGATTGTTCAGAAAAGAAGGTCTGCAGTATTGAAGATAACCTATTCTAGGTTTCTGTGTATCATTTACTGCATAGGCAGGATGAAATGTTACAAGAACAAGCCTGGAGCTCATATAAAATGCAACTGTTCTTTCTAAAGAGGAGTCCTCTAAAGTCTAAGAAATTTGTGTAGCTGCTGTCAAAGGCTGGAGTTCCCTAGGTTAGTAAAACTGAAGGCTTAAATACTAAAGAAACAGTACTAATTTTGGAAAAATTTACTATCTTTCTTTCTTTCTTTGTTTCTTTCTTTCTTCCTTTCTTGCTTTCTTTCTTATCAGAAACATAGAATACATGACAAATGATCTAACCTTGTAAATCCAAAAACATAAAGGACAACATTTTAGAAAACAAAGCCATAGAATTATTTCATTAATACATATGCAATATAACATTATTGGTGATTATTTTCTTTTCATATAGTTTTAAAATATACATAAATGTATTTTTAGTTTCAAAAATATTTATTTGTTTATTTCTTTATTGAGGCAGGTTTTCATAAAACTCAGACTGAGTTTGAGGTTAATATGTAGCTGTGGCTGGTCTTGAACTCTTGATCTTCACATCTGTTACTCTTTACAATAATATGAATATTATTAAATATGAGCACAAATAGCAAGTATTTGTCACATACCAGGGCTTATTATCACATATTTAAAGAGACAACACACAAAGCAGGTAATTTAAAAGATATACTATTATCTTTTATAGTAATCCTGGTCATATGTCAGCTGCACACTTCACAATCTTTTAGTTATGCATGGGCACAGGAAATGTTTATTTAAAAGCTCCTTTTCTTAAGTAACACAAAGACAACAACTATTGTCCTAATAAGGTCAAATTGAAAGGAGCCCCCTTGAAATTACCATGGAGCAAAATCTTTCAGAAAAAATGAACACCCATCTCTGTCACAGAAAAATATAACATAATAGGCACATAACTACCACTGTCAGAGCAAAATTTTCAGTCAGGAAATCTGAGATCTAATTTTGCTTGTTCTCTGGCGTGGTTGGTACTAACATCATTAAATATTAAAGACACTGAGTAAACCAAAGATACTAAGATCACCATGAAACAGCTACATACTTTAAAAGTTGAAGAATTTGAAATTATTTTAGATGTGTAATCTTGTCTTTTCAACATCAAGGCAAAATTCCTCTTCTGTGATGTCAGTACACAAGTAAATACTTCAGTTCCACAAACCACATGCACAGATCCTGGTGAGAGTGGAGCTGATCCAAGGCCTAATATATGGGAACGAAATGTAGTTCCTTGCCTATCTCTATGAATATGCTTGGCAAAGCCAGGGATAGCTGTGTCTACCCCAACCCAGGCCCCAGCTATGGAGAGAAAAAATAGTTCCTTCACTAAACCCAGGAATATAATTGCCATGGAGTAGGCCTTTGGAAGAATAGAGACTTCAATACTGAGACCCAAATTTCCTTACCCTAAAGGTCTAAGTTGTCATCCCATAGTTATATGATGCCCCTGAGGTACTGGATGATCCCTCTTGCAACATTGTTGATTTAGCTTCCAGCTGACACTCTTCCATTTTCCCCCTGGAAATAGTACAGAAGATGGTGTACTTCATAAAATTTCTTGGCATAAACCATCAACTTAAGCAGGATCTCTCCATACCAGCTTCTGTCTTTTTTATCTTTTTATCTCTTGGATCTCCCACTAAGCACTCTTGAGTTTGAAAAAAGGCTTTCTGGTCTAGGTCAGATTGGATACAAGGTTTAGTATAAAAGCCTAATTCAGTAGAGTTTTGCAAATTTCTTACTTCATGTACATGCTGATGCTAAGCCAAACTCAAAATACAAGCAAGACTTGGATTAGAAGAGCTCATCTGGTTTTAATGGAACAATATTTTGCTAAGAATAAAGAAAACACGTTTTCATAGAAGTTTAAAATCATAAAGTGTGGTTGAATAATATGTGACATTATCTAATTCCAGTTAATTGATTTATTGCTATTCTTTGTCTGCTCCTCTGAATTTTGAAGCTAGAGCTCTAAATATGAATATCCATTCATTAATACATTTTAGGGACTTTAAATACTATATCTGAATTCTCTCAATTAAACACAAGTTTTTATGTGGGCTAGTTTTATATATATATGAATTCTAAAATCGTGATGGCTGTGAACAAGCCCTGTGTCATAAAACTCAACTTAAAAAGTAGATGTTGTCCTTCAGACATTTATTTATGTAATAAAAAATTTAAAAACATGCAAACTAGATTTATAAAGAGGTAACCACAACCTATTCTCATGATGCCACTCCAAAGAGGTATATAGGCGTGAAGATGATTCAGTACCAAGTGAAGGAGATAAAGAGAGCACTGATGACTGATCAAAATTTCACAAATTAAATTACAGTGATTTGGTTGCATAAAAGTTAAACTTAGAATTTCTAGCCGACATGATGATATTAAGAAACTATTGGAATTTAAAATTATTGGACAGTGAGAAGGAATGCAAAGAGCATGGGTTTACAGAAAACCTAAGCAAATAATGCAAATTATGGCTATTAGTTAACAAAAAGCAAAACACAAAAGAAAAAATATCAAATAAACAACAGAAAAAATTATTATTCCATTCTTTCCTAAGTGGAAAGAATGGAATGGGTGTTGTCTAAAAAAAAACTAAGCACAAAAAGAAATGAATATTTACTCCTTTATAATTAATTTAAGTTTATAACTACCAAAATAGGGGTTTCAGACAGAGTTACCCTGCATGTGTCAATAATGATGCTACCATAAGCGATGGACTGTTAAATAAAATCTCAATTCATGTGTGAGATCTTCCTTACCATCTTTTTGCCAAGGGGGCTACCATCTAGGCTTTGTCATTGCTCTTGCTTGGCAACAGATGGCAAGACTATTGCTGAAAACAGTCAACACTTTTCTTACAAGACATAGAAATTAAGCTGGAACTTCCCTGGACACATCTACATGGATGACCATAGTGTGAGTGATGCTATTCAGGCAGCTCAGGGAGAAATATCTTCAATAGTCTTACCCAGTAGTATACCCTGCATACTATTAAATTGACATGCTAGGCAGGATACTTCCAGTTCTGTAATAGTGGCATGAATGTCATGGGTATAGCTGACTCACTGTGCAGAAGGTTATTCATGCCTGGTACTACATGGCCAAGGAGATCTTAGACCCTGTAGCAGAAATTATTGTTGCTCTTTAGTAATTGTATTACTGTCAAATTGCCTTCTGAAGGTGTGTGATTATAGTGGTAGATTAATGATAATCTCAGTCTTGGTCAGAGATTTTTTTTATTGGTAAATTAGTTGTTGTAACTGCACAGGACCAATACACTAGCATAGATGAAGAGCACATGAAGCAAAACTCTTAATGGAGGAACGATTGGAAGTTAATGCTGAGTGAAGAAGTTACTCTTCTTCAGAGATGGCTCTTTTTTTTAAAATGTCCATAATGCAGCTAATAACCCCATACCCATACACATGCACATTAAAGCAAACCTAATTTAATGTTATCACTTAGTTAAATATAAATAAATAAATAAAAGTAAATAAATAAGATTTAGAGGGAAACAAGTTGGGAAGGGTTCAATAGGAAGTAAGAATGGAATGATGAGAATGGGAGTTAATATGACAAATTATATACATACATATATATACATACACATGTATATATATATATATATATGTATATATGTATATCTATGTGCATGAAACTGTCAAATAATAAATTGCTATAAATTAGAAATAAATGTCTTTTATCTATATACAAAGCAAAAAGTTCAACTGACATATTCACACATATACTCAGAAGAGTAACAGAAAACCTTGTGAGCATATTTTTTTGTGTTTGATTCACATCAAAAACTCAAAAGAAACAATGATTATCCTATACTTTAAAAATATTGTTTACAGCTAATGAACCATATTCTTACCCTCACCTAATGTCTGTGCCACTCTCCAAGCAGAACCATTGTTCATTGAAACAGTTGGTGAATGACTTTATGGATAGACCATCTTAATACATACACCATTTCTTAAATGAATGTAACCTGTTCTCTGTGGCCTGAGAATAAAGTCACTCACTCGAGTCAAATAGCTTTGATCATAGCAAGAAGTCTGTATCCAAAAAGCATGCCTACACTTCATTCCTTGATGCAGCAGAACTGTCAACTCTCAGCTTAGCTATAATGGAGGTAAAATCCTTTGGTGATTTGAGGGTTATTGAAGTATAGCCTTATTACAATGAAATCCAATGTCTAAAAATTGTTCTTATTTTGGGCTTGTACCACAATAAGAGCCAAAATTTTAAACTCTACTAAATACAAAACAAACAAACAAAAAAACTTTATATAGTTATATTCATTTAAGAAAATACTAGTAGTGATATATTATTTTGATATATACAGTTAATATTTTTGGATTTATTTAAAATTTATATTGAGAAAAATGTATTTTCACTATTGCTGCAGAGGAGTATCTACATAAGACTTAAATTGATTGTTGTTTTATATCAAACAACTTTTATAATACTTATTTTTATTGTTATAATATTTTATAAATTTTAAGGAATATGACAAAAAAGATATTGTAGTTATTGAAGGGGATTTCTGGGAGGAGTTGGGGTACAAAAGGGAAACAAGAATGTGATTTAATTCTATTTACTTAAAATATGTTTTTAAATGTTAACAAATTCAGATAATTTGAAATCATGTAACTTTTCTCATCATAGTTCAATAAAACTTTAAAAACAAAATAAAAAACATAAAAAAATCTTTCTGAAATGAAAAAAAAAATATTGTGTTACATTCATGGTTGCATTTAATGGCTGAGCTCATAAGATTTTTAAATGAAAATGTATTTGCATTTTGACAGTTTATTTATAATTTTATTTTCGAGATTGTAACTTAAGTACAAATATTTTTTTCCTTTCCTTTGCTCCTTCCTTACACTCTAATAAAAAATTTCTAGCCCTTGTCCAAATTCATGACCTCTTGTTATATTGCATTCATATTGTAGCGTGTAGTTTTAAAAATGAACCCACTCTAAATCCAGCTAATGCTGGCCTTAGCAGTCTTGTTCACTGGCCAGCCGCAAGAGGACTCTTGCCCTGGTTCCTGTGACTAGTCTGTTGTCAATTCCTTCTGCTCTGGTCAAAAGTCTGCTTGCTGAGCTGACCAAACCAGTCTCTCCTGAGATGCCAGGAGCTGCCACTTGCACTTAGTAGCCTGCAGACAGTTAGCTACTAAGGCTCATGTTCACTCAGCTCCCCTTAGCCCCGTGAAATGAAAGCATTACAGACTTACAATATACCAGCGCGATTTATAATGGTAAGTCTCCAACCCCAAAAATGCCTACACAAAATTCAATTGATAGAAGTATAAGCTGTACACCTAGATTAGGCAAATGTACCCTACACTATTCTGTTGCCCATCTATGAAATCCCTCTCTACTTGCAGTTCCTCTAGGCCATGTGGTGCTGGTTTATCTTTATCTCTTTCTCCCTATATCTTTTCTCCCTTTGTCCTCCATCTCATATATCCCTTTTCATCTTTTCCCTCTCTAAAACTTTCAGCACCACCTTTCCCTTCCAATGCCCAATCACAGATTCTAGCCTTATCAATTAAGGTTTCACCTGAGCTCACCTGAGGACATGATGTAATCCTTGTTAGGGCACCACTCCTGAGGGAGCAAGGGCATTATATATATATATATATAATTCATCAGCTCAGGCAATATACTGTTTCTTGTATGTATGTTTTTTCAGGGCTAGATATTTGTTACTGGCAGCCTTTTCCCTGAGGAAGACTACCTCTTATCCTAGCACTCCTCATTTGCCTGTAGTTTTTTCGATAAGAATGAAGCCTTAAGGGCTTTTCCCACTCTACTTTTGCACTTCCTTTGTATTGTCCTTGTTCACTCACATTTTGGAATCATGTTGGTGAGAATTTATGGATCTGATAATACTAGGAGCCATAATCTCACAGAAAACTCAATGATTCATTGGCTCTTACAGTCTTTCTACCCCCTCTTTGGTAAGACCAAAGGACGCCCAAAACATGCAGTCTCTTCCTGTGACTCTTGGTTACCTCCCAGAAAGAAGATAAATTCCTATTGCTGAAAACACTACATACTGTAAGTCCAGGGTCCAACGTCCCCAGAGATGGAACTGACACATATGCTCTCAACCTGAGGACTAGCTTTCATATTACCAGAAGACAACATGCAAGTGTCCCAAGGAGGGAAGCAAGCAACCATCCTTCAGAGTTATAATGCTTATGAACCATATCAATGACCAAAGTGGCATGATAACGCCTAGGGTACAAAAGTGGCATATATACCTTGATACTGAATAAGTCTCCACTTGAAATTAAGACCTCAATAAGAGAGAAACTCTGTTTGACAAAGGAATCCCAGCTAAGAACTCAGTACTAGTGAAGTCTTGGTTACTGGAAGATAATCTACAACTACCAATTTACTGAACTATAAATCACAAACAAAAATTATAAAAATTTGTCCTTATATTCACAGATAAGAGCATCATTGGCTCACAAAACTATCATATCCATATAAATTTTAGACAATTTAATGTTACAGTAAAATAATTACATTTTAAATTTCAAACATTTAAAATAATTCTACTCTTTCTCTGGTACCATTGTTTCTTAATCGTCATGTACTTTTAAACATTTTTTTAATTAGATGTTTTCTTTATTTACATGTCATAAAATATCTCCTTTCCCAGGTTCCCCTCAAAAAATATTAAATTAAATTAAATTAAATTAAATTTAAAAAAACAAAAACAAAACCCTGTTCTCTCCTCCTGCCCCTACTCATCACCTACCCTTTCCTGCTTACTGGCCCTGGCATTCCCCTACACTGGGGCATAGAACCTTCATAGGGCTAAGGGCCTCTCCTCCCATTGACAACTGACTTGGCCATCTTCTACTATACATATGCTACTGGAGTCATTAGTCCCACCATGTGTACTCTTTGGTTTGGTGGTTTAATCTCAGGGAGCTCTGAGGGTACTGGTTAGTTCATATTGTTGTTCGTCTTAAGGGGCTACAAGCCCTTCAGCTCATTGCGTCCTTTCTCTAGCTCCTTCATTGGGGACCCTGTACTCAGTCCAATGGATGGCGATGAGCCTCTACTTCTGTATTTGTCTGGTACTGTCAGATTCTCTCAGGAGACAGCTATCAGGCTCCTGTCAGCCAGCACTTGCTGGCATCCATAATTGTGTCTGGATTTGATGATTTAATATGGGAAGGATTCCCAGGTGGAGTAGTCTCTGGATTGTCCTTTCAGTCTCTGCTCCATAGTTAGTCTCTACAACTCCTTCCATGGGTATTTTGTTCCCCCTTTTATGAAGGAATGAAGTGTCCACATTTTGGTCTTCCTTCTTCTTGAGTTTCTTGTGGTTTGTAGATTGTACTTTGTGTATTCCAATCTTCTGGGCTAATCAGAGAGTGCATACCATGTGTGTTCTTTTGTGATTGTGTTACCTCATTCAGGATGATATTCTCCAGATCCATCCATTTCCCTAAGAATTTCACAAATTCATTGTTTTTAATAGCTGAATAGTACTCCATTTAGTAGATGTACCACATTTGCTGTATCCATTCCTCTGTTGAGAGACATCTGGGTTGTTTCCAGTTTCTGGCTATTATAAATAAGGCTTCTATGAACATGGTGGAGCATGTGTCCTTATTACATGTTGGAGCATCTTCTGGGTATATGCCCAGGAGTGATATAGCTGGGTCCTCTGGTAGAACTATGTCCAATTTCTGGAGGAACTGCTAAACTGATTTCCAGAGTGGCTGTACCAGCTTACAGTCCCACCAACAATGAAGGAGTGTTCCTCTTTCTCCACAACCTTGCCAGCATCTGCTCTCACCTGAGTTTTTGATCTTAGCCATTCTGACTGGTATGAGGTGGAATCTCAGGGTTTTTTTGATTTGCATTTCCCTGATGACTAAGGATTTTTTTTTTAGATGCTTCTCAGTCATTCAGTATTCCTCAGTTGATAATTCTTTATTTAGCTCTGTATCCCAATTTTAATAGGGTTATTTGTTTTTCTGGAGTCTAACTTCTTGAGTTCTTTGTATATATTGAATATTAGCCTTCTATCAAATATAAGATTGGTAAAGATATTTTCCCAATTTGTTGGTTGTCGTTTTGTCCTATTGACAGTGTCTTTTGCCTTACAGAAGCTTTGCAATTTTATGAGGTCCCATTTGTCATTACCTGATCTTAGAGCATAAGCTATTGGTGTTCCGTTCAGGAAATTTTCACCTGTGCCCATGTGCTCGAAGCTCTTCTCCAATTTCTTTTCTATTAGTTTCATTGTATCTGGTTTTAGGTGGAGGTCCCTGATCCACTTGGACTTGAGCTTTGTACAAGAAGATAGGAATGGATCGATTTGCATTCTTCTACATGCTAACTGCCAGTTGAGCCAGCACCATCTGTTGAAAATGCTATCTTTTTTCCACTGGATGATTTTAGCTCCTTTGTCAAAGATCAAGTGGTCATAGTTTTGTGGGTTCATTTCTGGGTCTTCAATTCTATTCCATTGATCTCCCTGCTTGTCACTGGATGGTGATTCCACCAGAGGTCCCTTTATTGTTGAAAATAGTTTTGGCTATCCTGGGTTTTTT
>JADRCC010178671.1:513-19611 GCA_019843855.1 Hylomyscus alleni | reverse complement strand
TCTGGGTCTTAGCTTTGGGAATCTTCTTCTTCTATTCTTACTAGTCTTATATTTTATCTTTTCATAGTGTCTCAAGTTTCTTGGCTAGCTTGGACTTTTTAGATTTTGAATTTTTGTTGATGAATATATTTATTTCTTCCCTTGTATCTTCTACAGCTGAGATTTCCTTTTCCATCCCCTATATTCTGTTGGCAATAGTTATTTCTATAGTTTCTGCTTCCTTTCCTAGGATTACCATGTCTACAAGCCTGTTTTCTTATACTAGTGCTATTATCTCATGACACATGAAAATTTACAGATCTCTATTTACAGTATTATTTATCAGGAGCCTACTCCTAGCACCGGTTCTCCCTAGAAGGCAGCAGAGGAAGGGGAACATCAGCAGAAGACAAAACTTGGTTTTGAGAGTGTAAAGCTTTCCTAATATAGTAGTGGTTACCTGTCCCCATTGACCCTAAGTTATTCTGAGGCCAGAAGCTGCAGACCTCTGGCAATTAATACTCAATTGTTAAACAGCAGGTGATTAAGTAGGAGATTAATTGTTAGGACTCCATTCTTGCCATGCCCACTCGTCTACTCCAGTAAAGTCTTCAGTGTCAGGCTTGAAGGCCTGATCACAGACCAGAGGCATACAGCTTCAAAGGGAGTTTTTCTTCTGGATATTCAGTCAGTCATTGACATCTCCTAACTCAGATGTGTTCCAGATTAGTTTTTCCAATAGTCAACATGCCTTCTTATTCGGGCATAAAGATGCACCAAGAAATGATTTGTAAATAGTTAAAACTAAGATTAAACATTGCTCCCTGGTCAGCACAGCATTCCAATATATCCTAATTTATTAACACGCTGGAATTAGCTTGGAATTTCTCACAAGGAAGCTCCCTTATCAGACAGGATGTCCTCATAGTTAGGGACAGAGGTCAGGCACTATTGCTAGTTGTAAACATAGTTAGAATTCTCAGAGCAGTCCCACAGAAGAAAGAATTGTTTTACATACCAGAGAGTAATTGAAGGGCTTCCCTCACTTAAGGGCATTCTCAGGAACTGCTAGATTGGGACTTCCTGGTGCTTACCTCCAACAGACCCAGAGAATTAGCTTGGGACTGCCAAGATAGCCCCAGTGGGAAGGGCACGACTGCACCTGGATGCCTGATCTTTCCAACTTTGATGTGACTGTCACTTGCTTACAAGACTTCTGTTTCGCTGTCTGATCTTACTGGCCTTGATGTGCCGCTCACCTGCCTATGTGCGTTTTGTCATTTGCCCTGTTTTCTGTATACTATATAAGCCTGGTTTTCACTTTGTGCACAGACTTACTTATGCATTCAGATTCGAGACAGAGCATTCAAGCTTCAAGCTCATGTGATCCTCAGCTCCCTACCCCCATCCCCGCCCCAAGCCCAAAACACTCGGGCCCCCAGGGTGGGTGCAGTGCCTGTCCAGAAGAGGTGGCTGCTTTAGACCCAGTGTGTTTCAGGTAGCCTCAGATGTACCTCAACTATTGAGCTGCCAGATTTTTCATTTCTCTTTTGTAATGACTGTAAAAGCCTGATGCTATTTTTAAGAAGTACACTCAGACTCAGCACTTCTTTGTGTCAACTCTGTCACTTGCCAAATTTTTTGCCCACTTGACCAGAACTCTCATCCCATGGAACAAGAGGTCCCCGCAGCAAACCCAGTCCATGGGACATTCTCTCTTGCCTGGACATATTTTCTTTCACTGACCAGGCAGGAAGGATGCTTGGATCATTTAATTTTTATTGGACCAGGAAAAGAAAGTCATTTTCTTTTTTTTTTCTTTTTAATGAACAAACAAAAACAACAAGAACAAACCCCTGTTGCCTCCCCCCTCCCCATGCCTGCCACCCCACTCTCTCCCACTTATCAGCTCTATCATTCCCCTACACTGGGGCACAGAACCTTCACAGGGCCAAGGGCCTCTGACTAATACAGAGGTAGAGGCTCACAGCCATCCATTGAACTGAGTGCAAGGTCCCCAATGAAGGAGTAAGAGAGGGAACCAATGGAGTTAAAGGGTTTGCAGCCTCTTGGCACGAACAACAATATGGACGGACCAATGCCCTCAGAGCTCCCAGGGACTCAACCACCAACCAAGAAAGTCATTATCACAGAAATCAAAAAAAAAAAAAAATCAAAACAACTTTTACACATGCAGTAGGCAGAGAAATACACACATTTATACATAAAGTCATACAAAAATATTTTCCGTGGGCCCAGGCTCCTATCTCATCAACTTACATACCCACATACATACACGTATGCATATATGTACATATATATTTGGTGAATGAAAATAATGCCTTCATGAGCAAGATCCATAGACTAAGCACCAACACAGAAAGACTTCGTGCATTGTAAATGATAAAAAGCTCCAATTTTTATTGGGTAGAGAGAAAAACAATTCTACCTTTCTATTGCTAAATTAAAGAAACCTAATTCTGTAAGAATCAGGACCTGTCATTGTCAGTAAGAAAAAAAATTTGCTATTAAGAAAAAAATATATGTCCCTTTGTTAGAAGCATTCCTAGTCTCTTTGCAGCTCCTCCTATTCTGCTTTATATTTTTTTTTCTCTTTTTGCTTCTCTCTTCTCTGTTTTATTGTGCTTCATATAACATTATTACTGTTTCTAATATTTGTACTTTTATGTAAGGATAGATCACATGACATTCCAAACATCTTTTTTTCAAAAGTTCACAACAAGTTCAAACATAAGTTAAAATCATAAATTCAATGAGAAGTAACAATAAAGATTTTTACATGTGTTTACCTTAAGACTGATTATTTAACTAAACATTATCTGACACTCAGATTCTTTTAAAAGTTCCACAGTTTCATTTAAAGTTAAGACCTATAATTCTTATGTCTAAATTAACACGGTATGCCAAGAGGTAAAGTGTCTCATTAGAATTGAAGTTTGGTATAGATAAATTCAGACAATATTTTATCTTCTGTCCTTATACCTACAATAGACTGTTAACTCCTTTTTATGATCTTTATTTATCAGATAATAGTTTTACAGCATAAAGAAATGTTTTTCTTAATTTCAAATCTGTTTCCTGGCTGCTTTCTATCTTAATGAAATGGTTGATAACATATGAAGGCTCACAGAATCCTAATTGCAGTTTGGAAATTACAGAGGGCTCAAAATTGCTTATATAATTTTCAGAATTCTATGGAAATACTATTAGGAGGTACAAAATCATCTATTTTTCTACATGATGTTTCTACAAAAGAGTATACCTTCATTGTTCTGCTGAAAATCTACCCTATAAGATAGGCTAAGGCCTAGGAGTTACTAAATGAAGTTAATAATAGCAAGAAAGGCATGTCAGCTGCAAGAATAAATCCTTAGATGAAGTCTCTCTAAGCCTTGCCTCCCAGAGTTCATCCATTGCAATCCATGCAACAATGGTAGGCCATCTCAAGAAGGTTATCTGCTACCCTTTTGCCTACAGTAGATAGCTCCTGACATTTATATATAGGGATCATGGGATTATTTTTAGCAATTAAAGAATTCTATAATATTATTAGGAAATAGTAAAATCATCAATTTTTCTTCATAGCATTATTACATGAGAGTGCATCTTCATGTTGATTTGGCAGAAAATTTGCCCAATAGGTTGAGTGTGCTGCTAATGCCTAGGAATCATTAGGCTATGTAATAGTAACAGGAAAGGCATATCAGCAGCAAGAATCAATCCTAGCATGAACTCACTGGACACCTGGTGCCTCAGAGCTCACACATTAAAGGTCATGAAAACTCGTGGGCCATATCCAAAAATCACATTTACATATCATAGACTTTTCTAGATGGCTTCTGAAAAGGTCAACATTTTTATTGAAAAGTAAACACCCCCAGTAGGGAGCTTCAGGCTGTAGAAGTGGCAGGGTAGCTGGGACAGGATCCTCTCTACTTCAGTCTACAACTAGGAAGAATGGTGGATCCACAACCCTCTGCACACCTTTCCTGCAAGTGGAGAGCTTCTCTCCAGGGAGTGTTCTGACCCCAGGTCTCAGGTGGGACCACCTGGGAGGCACAGGCCACAGAAACTGCAGCCTTCATTCATCCGTCTGGACCCAGGAGGGACGGCTGATCCACAAACCTTGGTACACGGTTCCTGCTAGGGTTTAGCTGATCTCCAAGAAGTGCTGACACAGGGTTATAGACCCAGTCAGAGACAGCAAGAACATCTAACACCAGAGATTAATGGATGGTTAAAAGCAAACACAAGAATCTTACCAACAGATACCAAGACTACTTGCACATCATCAGAACCTAGTACTCCTATCACAGCAAGTCCTGGATACCTGAACACACCAGAAAAGCAAGATTTGGATCTAAACTCATATCTCATTATGGTGATTGAGGAATTTAAGAAGGACATAAATAACGCCCTTAAAGAAATACAAGAGAACACAGGTAAAGAGGTACAAACCCTTAAAGAGGAAACACAAAATTCCCTTAAAGAATTACAGGAGAACACAAGTAAACAAGTTGAAGCCCTTAATGAGGAAACACAAAAACCCCTTAAAGAATTACAGGAAAGCACAAATAAATGGGTAAAGTAATTGAACAAAACCATCCAGGACCTAAAATGGAAGCAGAAACAATTAAGAAATCACAAAGACAACTCTGGAGATAGAAAACCTAGGAAAGAGATCAGGAGTCATCACCAACAGAATACAAGAGATAGAAGAGAGAGTCTCAGGGGCAGAAGACATCATAGAAAACATTGACACACCAGTCAAAGAAAATGCAAAATGCAAAAAGCTTCTAACTCAAAATATCCAGGAAATCCAGGACACAATGAGAAGACCAAACCTAAGGATAATAGATATAGAAGAGAATGAAGACTTCCAACTTAAAGGACCAGTAAATATCTTCAACAAAATTATAGAAGAAAACTTCCCTAACCTAAAGAAAGAGATGCCCATGAACATACAAGAAGCCTATAGGACTCCAAATCAACTACACCAGAAAAGAAATTCTTCCCAAAACATAATAGTCAAAACACCAAGTGCACAAAACAAACAAACAAAAATACTAAAAGCAGTAAGGGAAAAAGGTCAAGTAACATATAAAGGCAGACCTATGAGAACTACACCAGACTTCTCACCAGAGACTATGAAAGCCAGAAGAGCCTGTGCTGATATCATACAGACCCTAAGATAATACAAATGCCAGCTCGGATTACTATATCCAGCAAAACTCTCAATTAACATAGGTGGAGAAACCAAAGTATTCCATGACAAAACCAAATTTTGACAGTATCTTTCCATAAATCCAGCCTTTCAAAGGATAATAAATGGAAAACTTCAACACAAGGAGGGAAACTACATCCTAGAAAAAGGAAGAAAGTAATCTTCCAACACAACTAAAAGAAATCAGCCACAGGAACAGAATTCCAACTATATCTCTTAATGTCAATGAACTCAATTCCCCAATGAAAAGACATAGCCTATCAGACTAGGTATATAAACACAACCCAACATTCTGTTGCATTCATGAAACCCACCTCAGTGATAAAGACAGGCACTACCTCAGAATAAAAGGCTGGAAAACAATTTTCCAAGCCAATGGTCCCAAGAAAAAAGCTGGAGTAGCCATTCTAATATCGAATAAAATTGATTTTCACCCTAAAGTGATCAAAAAAGATAAAGAAGGACACTTCATACTCATCAAAGGTGTGATCTAACAAGATGAACTCTCAATTCTGAACCTCTATGCTCCAAATGCAAGGGCATCTACATTCATAAAAGAAACTTTACTAAAGCTCAGAGCACACATAGCATCACACACAATAATAGTGGGAGACTTCAACATCCTACTCTCTCCAATGGACAGATCATGGAAAGAGAAACTAAACAAAGACACAATGAGACCAATAGAAGTCACGAAACAAATGGATTTAACAGATATCTATAGAACTTTTTATCCTAAAACAAAAGGATATATGTTCTTCTCAGCACCTCAAGAAACCTTCTCCAAAATTGACTGTATAATTGGTCACAAATCAGGCCTCAACAGATAAAAGAAGATTGAAATAATTCCTTGTATCCTATCAGATCACCATGGACTAAGGCTGCTCCTCAATAACAACATAGACAACAGAATGTCCACATATAAATGGAAGCTTAACAACACTCTACTCAATGATAACTTTGTCAAGGAAGAAATAAAGAAATAAATTGAAGACTTTGTAGAGTTTAGTGAAAATGAAGTCACAAAATACCCAAACTTAATGGGACAAAATAAAGTCTAAGATGAAAATTCATGGCTCTAAGTGCCTCCAAAAAGAAACTGAAGAGAGCATACACCAGCAATTTGGCAGCACATCTGAAAACTCTAGAGCAAAAAGAAGCAAATTCACACAAGAGGAGGAAATAATCAAACTGACAGCAGGAAATAATCAAACTCAGGGCTGAAATCAACCAAATAGAAACAAAAAGAAATATACAAAGAATCAAGCAAACCAGGAGCTGGTTCTCTGAGAAACTCAACAAAATAGATAAACCCTTAGCCAGACTAACTAGAGGACACAGAGACAGTATTCTAATTAAATATCAGAAATGAAAATGGAGACATAACAACAGAAACTGAGGAAATCCAAAACATCATCAGATCCTACTACAAAAGCCTATACTCAACAAAACCTGGATGAAATGAACAATTTTCTAGACAGATATCAGGTACCAAAGTTAAATCAAGATCATATAAATGATCTAAATAGTCCCATATCTGCTAATGAAATAGAAAGGGTCATTAAAGTCTCCCAATCAAAAAAGAGCCCAGGACCAGATGGGTTTAGTGCAGAGTTTTATGAGACCTTCAAAGAAGACCTAATAACAATACTCATAAAACTATTCCACAAAATAGAAACAGAAGTTACTCTACCAATTCATTCTATGAAGCTACAATTACTGTGATACCAAAACCACACAAAGACCTAACAAAGAAAGAAAACTTCAGACCAGTTTCCCTAATGAATATTGGTACAAAATTATTCAATAAATTTCTTGCAAACCTAATCCTAGAACACATCAAAATGATCATCCATCAAGTTCAAGGAGGCTTCATCCCAGGGATGTAGGGATGGTTCAATAAACAGAAATCCATCAATGTAACCCACTACATAAACAAACTCAAAGAAAAACATTCATATGATAATTTCATTAGATGCTGAGAGAGCATTTGACAAAAACGAGCACACCTTCATGTTAAAAGCCTTAGAAAGATCAGGAATTCAAGACCTATACTTAAACATAGTAAAAGCAATATATGGCAAAGAAGTAGCCAACATCAAACTAAATGGAGAGAAACTTGAAGCAATCCCACTAAAATCACTCTCTCCTCACCTATTCAATATTGTACTTGAAGTTCTAGCCAGATGAATTAAACAACAAAAGGAGATCAAAGGCATACAAATTGGAAAGGAAGAAGTCAAATTATCACTATTTGTAGATTATATTATAATATACTTAAGTGACCCCAAAAATTCCACCCGAGAGCTCCTAAACCTGATAACTTCAGCAAAGTAGCTGGATATAAAATTAACTCAAGCAAATTAGTGACCTTCCTCTACAGAAAGGATAATCAAGCTAAGAAAGAAATTGGGGAAACAACACCCTTCACAATAGTCACAAAAAAATAAAAAATACCTTGGTGTGACTCTAATTAAACAAATAAATGATCTGTATGACAAGAACTTCAATTCTCTGAAGAAGGAAATCGAAGGAGATCTCAGAAGATGGAAAGCATTGGACTGAGCATAGGGTCCCCAATGAAGGAGCTAGAGGAAGGACCCAAGGAGCTGAAGGGTTTGCAGCCCCTTAGGACGAACAACAATAGGAACTAACTAGTACCCTCAGAGCTCCCAGGGACTAAACCACCAGCCAAAGAGCACACATGGTGAGACTCATGGCTCCAGTATGTATAGCAGAGGATGGCCTAGTTGGTCATGAATGGGAGGAGAGGCCCTTGGTCCTGTGAAAGTTTATGTCCCAGTGTAGGTGAATGCCAGGGCCAGGAAGTGGGAGAGGGTGGGTTGGGAAACAGGGGGAAGGGGGAGGAAATAAGGTTAGTTATTTTGTTTTTGTTTTAATTTTTGTCTTTGATATCTTTTGGGGGGTTAACCAGGAGAGGAGATTTCATTTGAAATGTGAATAAAAAAATATCTGATAAAAAAAGAAAAGTAAACACCCTGAGAAACTAGATAGACTCAAAAATCCTGGTACAATATTGCTTTATGCAGAGAAAATGCTTAGGTAACATTTCTGTCTTTGTATTCAAATCATTCTCTGGAGCAGAGAGAATAGCTTGTTGGAAATATGCTTCCCATAAAAGCAAGCAATCCTGACTTCTGCTCGCAATTCACCTGACACTGTCTTAAAATAAGGAGCTCTGTTCTGGGACGAGTATTTCTTCCACTCTTGGCTTTCTTTAGTTGCTTGTAGTTCTTTGTGTAGGGTTGAGGCCTCCTGACCTCCCTCCCTAACCCCTGTCCACATTAGACTGTTATTTTTGCCTTTATCCAGACCATATTATATAACAATAATTAATGAAAAGGGATATCATGAATCTGAAAACAGAGTAAAGTTTAATATAAGGGAGGGTTTGCAAGGAGGAAAGGGAAGCTAAATATTATGTAAGTATTTTATAATTTTAAAAAATACTGTCAACAAATTGGAGAAATGCAGTTAACATCATTATATTCTTGGCTTCTCCAGCATTGTTTATAAAGCTAATAATGTGCATATATACTTGTACATAGAGTATCATATAACTCTTCCACTCAAAGAAGTCTTTGCTATCATAATATTATGATTTTAAATCCAATGCTTAAAAGTCTAATTCTAGATGATTATAATTTTATCATTTGCCTAAAGCCATATAATTAAATCAAAAATATGAAATTTGGTATAATGATTTATATGCATAAACTATATTAAATATTGTATAATGTAAAGAACATAAATTTTAGCATTAGGAAAATAAGGATTCAAATTTTGGTTATAAAAATTATGTAGAGAAAGAATATATGAAAGCATATATTTGTTTGTTTTGTGTGAAATTTGCACATAATTCTTATATAATTTAAATGACCTCATCAAAAGAATATGAATAATAATTTCTACCTTGGTTATTTAGTATAAGCAATAAATACAAGATGACAATCATATAAGATGATACTTTATAATATTATAGTTACAGAAAGAATGGCATTGTGTTCCCTTCTTTAGGAGGGGTATTAGAAATTAATACTCTAGAGAAGGCTGCTAATTATTAAAGTACTAATAAAGCATAAGAAACATCTAAGCCAACATATGGACAATCTGGAAAAGAGAAAACAAGCTAGCAAGACTCACCAGTAGTTTCTAATTCCAACTTTTAAAGTTCAGAATTAAAAGGTACTGAGTTGAATAATATATGGGATGAACATTTCAAGTTACTAGTAACAATGACTACACAGAAGATATAAGGAAACACAAAAATGAAGTAAAGAATATCATTCAGTGGAGTGGAGAATCCATGAGTAAAACATGAGAAAACCTGCAACATGGATTCAGCAATCTGGAATAGAATTTTAGCTTGTAAATTGAAATTGAACAGAACAAAAAGCATAAGAAATACATCAAATAGAAACCATATTAAGAATTACAGCACTCAAAAGGACAAAATTCTAAAAGGATCAGTTGAATTGGAAAAAGAGTGAAGGGACATGATGGAAAAGCTCAGAACTGTATCAAAACACAAAAATCTAGCTCCTACTTAATGACTGGTGGCTACTACAGTAAAGTCATCAGTATTATATTTAGTGCAGCAGTAATTTCTGTTATGTTTCATCTAAAGTGAACCATCTTTCAGTGAGAAGAAGGTCTGGAGGTAGTTTAAACAAATAAGAAGAACAACAACAGCAAACAAACAAACAAAAAAGATAAGAATCAAGGCATATCCTGCAAAATGCAGAACTCATTCCCATTTTTCTTTTCTATGCTATTTTATTCAATACAATGGAAAACTGAAATCAGAGCTTTCAACTTCTCTGATACATTTAACTTGAGACAATTATGGCAATCTTTTGAAGGAAAAATAAGCAAATAAAACCAAGTGATAAATTGGTAAAATGCTAAACTAGTTTATACTTAGTTCATTAAATTGAAGTGAAATACTGGCTAATGTTTTCCATTGCTGTGAATGAACAATGTGACCAAGGCAACACATACAAAGGAAGACATTTAATTGGGGTTGCCTTATAGTTTCAGAGGTTCAGTCCATTATCATCATGGAAGGAAGGATAGCAGCATACAGGCCAACATGGTGCTGGAGGACCCAAGAATTCCACGTTTTGATCCAAAGGCAGCCAGGAGAAGATTGTTCCACAGGTAGCCAGGAGGTCTCTTCTGAATTGACAGACCTTGAGCAGTAAGAGACCTCAAATCCCACCTACACAATGACAAACTTCCTCCAACAAGGTGAAGTATATTCTGACAAGGTCAAACCATCTAATAGTGTCATCCCCCATGGGCCAACCATATTCAAACCACCACGAATATATACTGTATTTTATAGTATTTTCAGTTAGTTTTAGCTTAAATGGCTATAGACACCCCTAGGAAAATCTGATTTGATAGTATTTACAAATGTTAAAATATCTTGTAATAAAAAAAATATTTCTTTCATTTGGATGCGTGCAGGTTTCCTTTTATTATAGAATCCTGCTCAGCTATGATCTCTATGTACCACAATAAAAACATTGCACATTATATTAATTGTATATTAGTGATTATGGAGTAATTTTAATCCTGCAACATGGCTGCTCTGACCAGGGATCATATCATCAGATCTGCTAGGTCTGTGTGAATTAGCTAAAATGCAGACACACCACACTCTTAATTCCTCTTGCTGGAATACAGAAACACAAACCTTTAATCCCTCTGGCTTGAATACAGACATGCCTTTAGTATATATCTTTAATTCCAAACAATGAAGTCTAATTGAGGGAAAGATAAAGTGATAAATAAGAGAAAGATTTGATAGAATGAGTCAGAGATAGGATATGCCCAACTCTCATGAAAACAGATGGGAAAGAAAGGCTACTTTCTTTTAAGAGCAGTGCAGGAGAGACAAATTCAGTTCAATTCCTTTCAGAACAGCTCAGTTCAGGGCAGTTCAGTTGAGTGAAGTTGATTCTGGCAGTTCTATTAATTTCTGTTCAGTTGATACAGTCAGTGCAGTTGACTTCCTGGAGTTCGAAAGGAGTTTTTTCCAAGCAGATTAATAAGTCCGAATTTGAGAAAAGTCAATTTTCAAGTTACCTTGGAGAAGAGTGTGAGCCATAACAACTGTGTTGAACCACCCAGTCAGAGTTCAAAAGGAGCTAGAAAGAATATTTTTATTGAGCAGTAAGCCTCAAAGATGACAGTTACATCTGGCAAAGAAAAGTTACTTTTACAAATGGTATGTTTACCCTGGCAGGAACCAATAGCTCTCTAAATTGGATTTAAAACCTCATCTGCAACAGTTTAAGCATGCCTGGTACTGGGAATCTAGCCAAGTACATGGGACTAGTGAAGTCAGGGATCATGGAGCCAAATCTACACCCACTACTTTTATAAACCTGTAAAATGACTTACATTATAAATATTTATCTTTATATTTACGGACATGTCTAATCCTTATGTCTCCTTAAGGAAGGTTCTTTTCAGAACAGATGGAGACAATTATGAAAAATCATTATTGATCAAAATACAGACTTGCAAACCCTATTACCAATGGCAACATCTACAACAAAACTCAGGGATCATTGTGGAAGAGGAAGAAAATGTACATCAAGTACACAATGTACAAGTACATCAAGGAGTTATATAAATCACTGTGAGAAATTTCAGAGAATTTGCACCCATGAACTCTCATCAACATGGTTGGCTCAACATGACCTGAACAATGATGAATACAATAGACATGCTGATGTGGAGAGGGGAAAGTCATGACATTTCAATCCTGGACAAACAACTACAGAAAATTAAGGTTGAGAGTGGGAGAAATAATATCCCCCAAAGAAGATCATCTGAATCGTTTATCCAATATCATATGGTCAGCCCTAAGAACCAAAACTAACAAGGAACATTATATAGACTGAGAAAGTTTTATTTATATATTTAGGAATACATATACATATTTAGGAATGCAACAATAATTTTAAAAAAAGAGGTCATATATTTGAAAGAGAGAGCAAACTTTATATGTGAGATGGTTTTAAGGGAAGGATGGGAGGGGACAAACAATGTAATTATATTATAAACTCAAAGATATAACGATGCTGATGTTGAGTTGATGATGTTGATGATGTAGTCTGTTAGCTGTACAGGACTGTTTTAAGGATTAAAAAAGTAACATAAAATGTTTGTATTTTTAATGCTTAATAAATTATTGGGCATTAGTATTAGCTTATTATCATAACTAGTATAATTATTTGAACTATTTCCAGAAAAGGTATTCAATGAACTACAATATCTATTACTAGGAGTTACATTCCAAAAAATACTGTAACAAATAAAGAAGGATGTAACTTTAAATTTTTTCATGTCTGTTTTTAATGAAGATTCTAAATGCTTTAATCTTCCTTGTAGCCCAACACCTGGTAGAGGTAGTAGAAAAGAAAGGATATAGGGGAAGTGGACATGTTTAGAAAGGTTCTTTGGAGCAATTCCTTTCTATGACATCTGGAAATTGGCAGTTTAGTTTACAGGTTAGCAGTGGCAGCTCTATTCATTGTCAAACACTTAATGGATACACCAGCCATCCAGTTTGGTAGAGTCTCAGTAGAAAACACAAATCAGCAGTGATGTCAAGATCTAGAAGAAACAGCCAGGCCTCAGCTTTGGCATGAAACAGCAAACCCTCCTGGCTAGGGGGAACACCAGGAGAAATTCTTGGCTGTGCCTCTCTCAGTGAAGTGAAGATCAGCAAAGACAGAAGACCAACAAGAACTGCACAGCTAGCTCTATAGGCAAGCTAAGCTCAGCCTGTGTTACTGTCTGCCCTCCAAAAATCATGTGTCCTTCACAGGTCTTGCCTCAGCACATGTGTTGCCTCAGATGACATCACCTGTCTCAGCTGGCATCACTCCACCAATCAGTGGAAAAGAAAAGGAACTGCAGTCCACCATTAGAAGGATTTTGCTGCATTTCTCTCTAGGGAATCTCAACAAATGGAGGTCAACTACACAGTAGAAGGCAGACTAATATATTTGTGTTGTTAGCACAAAATCCTTCATCACATGTCCTTTCTATTTTTATTTTTTTATTTTTACTTTTTGCCATGTGTCCTGATTTTTATTTTTTTATTTTATTTATTTATTTTTTTAATGAACAAATAAAAACAACTAGAACAAACCCCTGTTACCTACCCCCTTCCCATGTCTGCCACCCCACCCTCTCCCACTTATTGGCCCTGTCATTCCCCTACATTGGGGCACAGAACCTTCACAGGGCCAAGGGCCTCTCCTCTCATCATCACATGTCCTTTCATGTGTTTGCTTTATCAGAACTTCCTTTCTCCTCTGCTTCAGCTAAATGTTCCTTCACATGTTTGCCCCAGCAAAACACCATCCACCCAACTTTCCAAAGAACCCTAAATTTCCACTTCAGAAGGAAGTGTTTTGTTCTATTTGAAGGGAACATTTTTATTCTAATTGCAGCCACAAACATAAATGTTTTATTAAATTTAACAATTTTTTTAATTGTCATAGGGAATAATGGCCAATGTCTATAATTATAATTTTTGTAGAATTGGGTATGGTGATTTCCTCTGTGTTTTCAATAAATTATACATCAATTTTATTTTACAAACATATGCTGTACTCCTGGATTTAAAAAAAACCTGATTTCCTCTCCAAACTGATACTTTTCTTATTTTAATATCATATAATCCAAAAAAGAAGTTTGAAGTAAAAACATCCTCTCTCTCTCTCTCTCTCTCTCTCTCTCTCTCTCTCTCTCTCTCTCTCTCTCTCTCTCCTTTGTAGACTCAGTTATGTGAGGTTTTGCAAAAGCAGACATAGGTAAATGTTTTCATGACGCATACACATGAATGAATGTTTTGGTGAACCAGACACATGTAGGAACCAGACACATGTTGAAGTAGACATGTGAAAGACTGTCTTGCTAAAGCAGACAGGTGACAGGATGGTTTGCTGAAGCAGGCATGTGATGTTTAGAAAGAATATAAATCTAACTCCATAGACTGTGTGATAAAGCTTGTGCATTGGTTCACCTTTCTCTGCTTCCCTGGTTTTTGCAGAGGATGCTCTTAGATTGGTTTGCCTTGTACCACATTGCTGATCTTTGTTTGTCGTGACTTCATAGAGAGTAACACACCAAAGAACTTCTCATGATATTACCATAGCTTGTTCATGCTTCCCCATACTCATGATAATCAAGAGAGCCTTTTAATTTCTTCTAGATCAAACTGCCACTGCTATTTTGTGTTTGGAGTTTGCTGATTATACTGGCCTGCTGCTACTGATTTGTGTTTGATGTTTTGTTGTTGTTTTGTTTTGTTTTTAGATATTTTCTTTATATTTCAAATGATATTCCCTTTCCCGGTTTCCCCTCAAAAAAAAAAAAAAAACCCTATTCCCTCCACCCTCCTTCTGCTCACCAACCCCCCTCTCCTGATTCCTGGCCCTGGCATTCCCCTACACTGGGACATAGAACCTTCACAGGACTAAGGGACTCTCTTCCCATTGATGACTGACTAGGCCATCCTCTGCTACATATGCAGCTGGAGCCATCAGTCCCACCATATGTACTCTTTGGTTGGTGGTTTAGTCCCTGGGAGCTCTGAGGGTACTAGGTAGTTCATATTGTTGTTCATCCTAAGGGGCTGCAAACCCCTTCAGCTCCTTGGGTCCTTTCTCTAGCTCCTTCATTGAGGACCCTGTGCTCAGTCCAATGGATGGCTGTGAGCCTCTACTTCTCTATTAGTCAGGTACTGTCAGAGACTCTCAGGAGACAGCTATATCAGGCTTCTGTCAGTCAGCACTTGCTGGTATCCACAATAGTGTCTGGGTTTATTGATTGTATATGGGAAGGATTCCCAGGTGGGGCAGACTTTGGATTGTCCTTCCTGATAATCTTGGCAATAATGATTTGAATCTCCCTGAAGAACTACTTCTCAACAGATCCACAACACCAGTTCCTATTAGCATTTCCATTCCCCTAACTCTGCTGACTAGTGGGCTAAAAGCGATGTTGAAGCATTAAAGAACCATTATTAAAGTACATTTTGAAAAACTGAAGCCTACTGAAGTTATGTACTTGAAATTATTTGACAGTTTAAATAGTTAACTGTTAGGAGGAGGGTGTATTTTAAAAATGCATTTATAGTATCACAAATACAAAGCATAAACTTGTTCACACAATTAAATAAAATAATCTTGTGTGGTTAATGCTATTTTCCATTTTTCATTCTCCTTTTACTTCTCTACATTACATACATGTGAAATTAGTGTTATCGTTGTCAAAACAGAATAAATATATACAGTAAGTGTGGAATCTGTCAGAATGAGATGATTTGTACAACTGTGGCCTGTTTTTAAATTGATGTGACCTTTAAAAAAGAAATATTCACCCAAGTAGCTATTTATTGTCACAAAGAAGGTTATATTTGTTTAAGAATTTTCTAACTTTATGATAAACTAGCAAACTTCAAAAACACAGCTTGAAGTAAAGTATATTTATTTGAAAATGGTCATTTTCTCATATTATAAAAGGGATGTTCTAAAACTATACTAGGCCCATTTAATAACTTTTATATGGAAAGATGCTCTGTAAAAATTAAGACTAGAGTTGCAATCATACGAAATACTCAATGTCAAAAAGCAGATCTGATCTCCTGACTTTAAAATAAAATTAAAGTAAGCTAAATCTATTCCACTAGGTAATAAAATGTGCTTATGAATATGTCATGATTTATCTTAATTATGATTCTCTTGCTGTGAATAGATATCATGATCAAGGCAACATTTACAAAAGAAAGCACTTATGTGGATGCTGGATTACAGATTCCAGTGGGTTAGATTATGTTTTCCATGGCAGCAAGCAGATAGGCATGGATTAGAACTGAGAGCTTTATATCTGGATGTGAAGACAGGAGACAAAGAGAGATACACTGGGCATGGTGTGGGCTTTTAAAATCTCAAAGTCAAACCCCAGTGGCACACCTCCTCCAACATGCTCAAAACTCCTTCATCACTGTCACACCTCCTAATCCTTTCCAGAACATTCATTACCTGCAAATATATGAACCTATGAAGGCCATTTTCCTTCCAACTACCACATGAGACAAATTAATAGGTAATTCACCTATTAATTAATCAATCAACCAATTAAATTATTAATTTTGTATGTTTTTGTTTCTGAGTGTATATATGTCCACCACATGTAGGTAGATTGACAGTGTCTGATACCTTGGAACTAGAATAGTTGTGAGCTGACTGAAATGTTTTCTATCTAGTCCTGTGCAAGTTCATCAAGTGTTTCTAAGTCCTGAGACATCTCTGTAGTCCCATGGAGAATGTGCATGTCAAATAAGGCAGACTTTATGGGACAATGTTGTCTCAACTCCTCCAAATATATTGTAAGCCCTCAGGCTAGTATCATTCAACTTTATGTCTTTTTGTGTTGATAGATTGCTAGTTCCTTTCTTTGTTCTTGATTTCTCTCATGCTATTTCATTATAATAATTGACTTTTAAAACAAGATCTAGGAATACTGAATTAACAAACGTATACATTTCTCACTTTACAAGCTGTAAGATATACTGAAAAGAGAATTCAGTGGGGAGAATGTACCTGGTCTTAAAGCTATGACTGAAATATCAGAACAAAAGGATTACACCAAAATTCAAACTGGAAAAAAATAAGGAAAAAATATCAACAGCAAAATCTTTTGAAATATTTTGCATAATATGGTATTGATTACTAAATGTGAAGCATTCTGAGAATGCTAAGTGAATATATTATTTAAATTCAAATGGCTTATACAAAATATCTAAAAAGTTTTGATAATCATAAAATTGTACATAGTGTGTCTTAAGCTCTGTATGAATAATCCATGATTCCAGTGTATGCATTAACTAAGAATTATACTTTTTTCTAATGATGGCTCCACAAATTACTAAAGACAAATAACACTGTAATAAATTGTTTTCAATGGCTTTCTCTATACCATATTATTGATAATACAGTATCTATCCATTATATTGTGAATATACATTTAAGAAAAAGAAAAAGCATGAATGAAATTACATGTACAACTGTGAAATACCAAATTGATTAAATTATATATTTATATGTAATTTATATTTAGTATTAAATCTGTATAATGCTTTAGAAACAAAGTAATATTAGTGCCAAACTTCTGGCATTTTATATGCTAAGAAAAATACTGTTAAAGAAAATACCTAACAATGATATATGTTCAATAATTCTCAATAGTGGTTATTTTTGAATATAGAAAGAATTGAATTAAAGCTGCTAGTATTTAATATTGCCTTTATGTGGCAAATTAGTTTATTTCCTGAAGCTTCAATATTTGATCTGTAAAAAGTATATCATATGTTTTCCCTCAAAGATTGTTAGCAGAAGTTAATGGATATAATATGTGAGAGCATCTAGATCATTGCATGAGTAAGAAATATGTGTGAATCTAAATAAGATGTTCATATAGAAAATTTGGGGGCATCACTGCATATTTATTACTTAAAATGTTACTATATTTTAGATGAGTTATTCTATGACTTACATAGTGAAAATGAAGCTCCAATATTTCAATACGCATTTACCAATTCAGTGTACATGTCAAGATTTCATATTTTATGCAGAATTTAGTATTAGCAAGTTACTTCTAGATTTTTTATTCTATTGATTATTTTATTTATTTCAAATGAAAATAATAACCCCTCCGTCTTGGTTTCCTCTCCGCAAACACCTTATCCCATTCCCCCTCCAGCCTGCTTCTAATAGGGTACATACCCACCCACCAACCCACTCCTACCTCACTGCTACCTATACTGTGGTATCAAACCTTCACTAGACAAAGAGGCTCCCCTCCCACTGATGCCAGATAAGGCAATTCTCTGCTACATATGTAGCTGTAGTCATGGATCCCTCCATGTGTACTCTTTGTTTGGTGGTTTAGTCCTTGGTAGCTCTGGGAGAAGGGGTCAGGTTGGTTGATATTGTTATTCATCCTATGGGGTTGCAAATCCCTTCAGCTCAGTTGCCATGGACTGGGTTCATTGCGGGGGTGGGGGGACCTGAATTTCCTTGGGATGAGAGTTCTGGTCAGGTGGGCAATAAGTCATCAGATGAAAAACAGACTCAACACAAGAGTGTGGTGAATCTGAATGTATTTGTACAAGGTGAAATTCAGGCTTAAATAGCATACAACAAGCAGGGCAGATGACAAGAGTGATGTAGGCAGGCAGGGTTTACAGCAGGGGCACAAGACTGAGGTCACTAGGCAAGTGACCACTACATCAAGGTCATAGGATTTGGTAATCAGGTGTGAAACAGGAGGAAGAGAAGTTGAGCCCTCCCTGCTGGGGCTATCTTGGCATTCCTATGCTAATTCTCTGGTTCTACTGGAGGCAAGGACTAGGAGAATCTGATTTAGTATTTACTGTAAAGTTCTCTGGGTCTTGCTGGAGGCAAGCACCTGGAAGTTATGACCTAACAGTTGTAACTAATGCCCTAGATTGAGGGAAGTTCTTGGATTACTCTCTAGGACATACAACAGTTATTTCTTCTGTGGGACTGCCCTGAGAATTTTAACTATGTTAATAGTAAGCAATGGTGCCTGACCTCTGTTGCTAACTCTGAAGACATTCTATCTGATAAGGCAGATTCCTTGAGAGCAATTCCAAGCTAAGGACAGCTTGGAATTGAGTTAGGATATGTTGGAAACATTGTGCTGGCCAGGAAACGATGCCCAATCTTAGCCATTTATGAATCATTTTTGGGGGTACCTTTATACCTAAATAAGAGGGCATGTTGATGATTGGAAAGACT
>JADRCC010178630.1:507-12645 GCA_019843855.1 Hylomyscus alleni | reverse complement strand
AGGACCCTTCGCTGAGTCATGCAAAGAATGAAGACAAAGGAGCATCCGTGTGTCTTCATTGGCCTGAAGAGAGAGGACCCTCTGCTAAGTACCTGGTGGACTGAATATGAGAGAGGACCCTCCACTAGGCCTGTGGTGGACGGTAGAAGAGAGAGGACCTTTCTCTAGACCATGAGTGGACTGAAAAGAGAGGACCCTCAGCTGGGTGCTGGGTGGACTGAAGATAGAGGACCCTCCAGTGGGTTATATGTGTACTGAAAAGAGTACCCTCTGCTGGGCACTCGGTGGACTGAAGGGAGAGGACCCTCCGGTGGGTCGAGGGTGGACTGAAGAGAGAGGACCCTCCAAAAGGGCCCTGGGTGGATTGAAAACAATGACCCTCCGGTGGATCCTGGGTGGACTGAAGAGGAGAGAAGACCCTCCACTAGATCCTGGGTGGACCGAAGAGGAGAGAGTACCCTCTGTTGCGTCCTGGGTGACTGAAGAGGAGTGAGGACCCTCTGCTAGGTCCGGGGTGGACGGTAGAGGAGAGAAGACCCATCGCTCAATCATGTGTAGACTAAAGAGACAGGACCCTTTGTGGGTCTTCGTTGCACTGAAGAGAGAGGACCCTCCACTGGGCTCTGTGTTTCCTGAAAATAGAGTACCCTCTGCTGGGCCCTGGGTGGACTGAAGAGAGAAGACCCTCCACTGGATCCTGGGTGGACTGAAGAGAGGACTCTCCACTGGTCCCAGGGCATATTGAAGCTGAAGGACTCTCTGCTGCTTCCTGGGTGGACTGAACAGCGAGGACCCTGTGCAGGTTTCTTTGGACTGAAGAGAGAGGACCCTCTGCTGAGTCCTAGATTGACTGAAGAGAGAGGACCCTACGTTGTGTCCCATATGACCTGAAGAAGGACGACCCCCCGCTGGGTCTTGAGTGTACTGAATAGGAGAGAAGACACTCTGCTGGGTCCTGTGTTGAATGAAGTTGAGAGAGGACCCACTGCTCGGTCTTGTGTGGATTGAAGAGAGAGGATCCTCCACAAGGTCCTAGGTTGACTGAAGAGTGTTGACACTCCGCCAGGTCCTGGGTGAACTGAAAAGAAAGGACCCTCTGCTGGGCCCTTGGTGGACAGAAAAGAGAGGATCCTCTGCTGAGTCCTGTGTGGACTTAAGGGAGAGGATGCTCCCCTGGGTCCTGTGTGGACTGAATAGAGAGGACCCTCCGTGGGTCTTCTTTAGACTGAAGAGCGTGGACCCTCCGCTGTGTGCTGGGTGGTCTGAATAGAGGGGATCGTCCACTGGGTTCTGGGTGGACGTAAGTGGAGAGAGGACCCTCCACTGTGTCCTGAGTTTACTTATGACAAAGGGCCCTATTTTGGTTCTTGGGTAGAATGAAGAGAGAAGGCCCTCTGCTGGGTCCTATATGCACTGAAGAGGAAAGAAGACACTCCTCTGGGATCTGGGTGGACTGCAGAAGAGATAGGACCACCCGCTGGGTCCTGTGTGAACTGAAGAGAGGACCCTCTGCTGGGCACTCAGTGGACTGAAGGGAGAAGACCCTCGACTGGGCCCTGGATGGACTGAAGAGAGAGAACCCTCTGCTGGCTCGAGGGTGGACTAAAGAGAGGGAGACCTCTGAAAGGGCCCTGGGTGGATTGAAAAGACACGACCCTCCAATGGGTCCTGGGTGGACTGAAGAAGAGAGAAGACCCTCCACTGGATCCTGGTGGGCTGAAGAGGAGAGAGTACCCTCTGTTGCATCCTGGGTGACTGAAGAGGAGAGGAAGGCCCTCTGCTAGGTCCGGGGTGGACGGTAGAGGAGAGAGGACCCATCACTCAGTCATGTGTAGACTAAAGAAACAGGACCCTCTGTGGGTCTTCATTGGACTGAAGAGATAGGATGCTCCACTGGGGCCTGTGTGTCCTGAAGATAGAGGACTCTCTGCTCAGCCCTGGGTGGACTGAAGAGAGAGGGCCCTGTGCTGCTTCTTGTTTGGATTGAACAGAGAGGATCCTCCGAGGGTGCTTGTTAGATTTAAGAGAGAGCACCCTCTGCTGGGTCCTGGGTGGCTTGAAGGGAGAGGACTCTCCGCTGGGTCCTGAGTAGAGTGAAAAGGAGTGAGGAACCTCCACTGGGTCCTGTGTAGGCTGAAGGGAGCGGACAATAAGCTGGGTCCTGCGTGGACTGAAGAGAGAGGACCCTCTCCGGTTTCTGAGTGGAGGTTCCTCACTCCTTTTCACTCTACTCAGGACCCAGCGGAGAGTCCTCTCCGTTCTTCAGTCCACCCAGGACCCTCCGCTGTGTCCTGGGTGGACTGAAGAAAAAAGAACTGCTGCTGTGACCTTAGTGGACTAAAGAGAGGCGACCCTCCATAGGTTACTGGGTAGACTGAAGAGAGAGAACGCTCTGCTTGGTTCTGCGTGAACTGAAGAGGAGAGAGGAAATTCCCATGGACCTGAATAGACTGAAAAGAGAGAAACATCCCCGGGTCCTGGGTGGATTGAAGAGGGAGAACCCTCCTCTAGGGTCTGGGTGGACTGAAAACAGAGGACCCTCCACTGGGTAATGAATGGACTGAAGAGAGAGGACCCTCCCATGAGTCCTGGATGGACTGAAGAGAGAGGACTACCTGCTGGGTCTTCTGTGGACTGAAGAGAAAGGACCCTCACCAATCCTGGGTGGACTGAAGAGAGAAGACCCTCAACTCAGTCATGTACGGATTGAAGAGACAGGACCCTCTTCTGGGTATTAGTTGGAATGAAGAGGAGAGAGGACACTCCTCTGTGTACTGGGTGGGATGAAGAGGAGAGAGGACCCTCCCATGGACCTGAATAGACTGAAAAGAGAGGGCCCTCTCCAGATCCTGGGTGGACTGAAGAGTTAGGACCCTCTGCTGGTTACTTGTTGGACTGAAGAGGAGAGTACACAACCCCCCCTCCAAGTCCTGGGTGGACATAAGAGAGAGTATCCTCTGCTTGGACCCAAGTGGACTAAGGAGAGAGGATTCTACATTGGGTCCTGGATTCACTGAAGAGAGAGGACCCTGCACAGGATTCTGGATGGACCGAAGAGGAGAGAGGACCCTCCCCTGTGTCGTAGGTGGACTGAGGAAAAAAGACCCTCTGCTGGGTCCTCGGTGGACTCAAGAGAGTGGACCCTCCTCTGGGTCCTAGTTAGACTGAAGAGGAGAGAGGACCCTCCCCTGAGTCCTGGGTAGGCTGAAGAGGAGTGAGGACCCTCCCCTAGTTCCTGGGAGGGCTGAAGAGGATAGATGACTCTCCCTAGGGTCCTGAGTAGACTGAAAGTGTGGACCCTCTGCTGGGGCCGCCATGAAGTGAAGAGGAGAGAGGACCCTCCAGTCGGTCCTGGGTTTACTGAAGAGTGAGGAACCTACCCTGTGTCCTGGGTGGACTAAAGAGAGAAGACCCTCCCTGAGTCCTGAGTGGACTGCAGAGATACTATCCTCCACTGTGTTCAGGGTGAGCTGAAGAGGAGAGAGGACACTCTCCTGGGTTGAGGGTGGACTGAAGAGAGAGGACCTTCCACTGGATCCTGCATGGATTGAAGAGACAGGACCCTCCACAGGGTTACGGTTGTACTGAAGGGGATATAGGACCCTCCCCTTCGGTCCTGGGTTGACTGAAGAGAGAGGACCCTCCCCTGGGTCCTAGTTGGAAAGAAGAGGATAGGGTACAAACCCTGGGGTCCTGGGTAGACGGAAGAGGGGGGACCCTCATCAATCATGGTTGGACTGAAGAGAGAAGACCCTCAACTCGGTCATGTACGGACTGAAGAGAGAGGACCCGTGGCTTTTTCCTAGTTGGAATTAAGAGGATAGAGGACACGCCCCCAGGTCCTGGGTGGACTGAACAGGGGGGACCCAACTCTGGGTTCTGGGTGGAATGAAGACAAAGGACCCTCTGATGGATCATGAGTGGACTGAAGAGAGAGGTCCCCCTGTTGGGTCCTGGATTGACTGAAGAGAGAGGAACCTACACATGGTGCTGGGTGGAACAAAGAGGATAGAGGACCCTCCCCTGTGTCTTTGGTGGACTGAAGAAAAAAGACCCTCTGCTGGGTCCTCAGTGGACTGAAGAGAGAGGACCCTCGGATGGGTCCTAGTTGGAATGAAGAGGAGAGAGGACGCTCCCCGGGTCCTGGGTGGACTCAAGAGGGAGGACCCTCCTCTGGTTTCGGGGTGGACTGAAGACAGAGGACCCTCCACTGGGTCATGAATGGACTGAAGAGAGAGGACCCTCCCATGGGTCCTGGGTGGACTGAAGAGAGAGTACCCACTGCTGTGTCCTCTGTTTACTGAAGAGAGAGGACCTTCACTGAGTCCTGGGTGGACTGAAGAGAGAGTACCCTCAAATCAGTTATGTACTGAATGAATAGAGAGGACCCTCGACTGTGTGCCAGGTGGGCTCAAGAGGATTGAGACCCCTTCCATGTCATCAGAGTAGAATGAAGAGAGAAGACCTCTCCTGAGTTATGGGTGAACTGAAGGGTTAAGACCCTCTGCTGGGTACTTTTTGGACTGAAGAGGAGAGTAGATCCCCTATCCCCCCGGGTCTTGGGTGGACATAAGAGAGGACCCTCTGCTTGGACCCAAGACAAGGGACTCTCTGCTGGGTCCTAGTTGGACTGAAGAGGAGAGGGGACCCTCTCCGGGTCCTGTGTGTACTGAAGAATTAGGATCCTCCACTGGGATCGGGGTGAAGTGAAGAGGATAGAGGACACTCTGTGGTGTCCTAGTTGGAATGAAGAAGAGACAGGACACTCTCCTGGGTCGTGGGTGGGCTGAAGATGAGAGAGGACACTCCAATGGATGTGAATAGACTGAACAGAGATAAACCTCCCCCGGTACTGGTTGGACTGAAGAGGGAGGACCCTCCTCTAGGTTCTGGGTGGACTGAGACAGAGGACCCTCCACTGGGTCATGAATGGACTGAAGAGAAAGGACCCTCACCTGGGTTGGGTGGTCTGAAGAAGAGAGAGGACACTCTCTAGGGTCCTGAGTAGACTGAAATAATGGATCCTCTGCTGGGGCCGCCATGAGGTGAAGAGGAGAGAGGACCCTACAGTCGGTCCTGGGTTTACTGAAGAGTGAGGAACCTCCCCTGTGTCCTGGGTGGACTAAAGAGAGAAGACCCTCCCCGTGTCTTGGGTGGACTGCAGAGAGACTATACTCCACTGTGTTCAGGGTGAGCTGAAGAGGAGAGAGGACACTCTGCTGGGTTCAGGGTGGACTGAAGAGAGAGGACCCTCCACTGGATCCTGCATGGATTGAAGAGAACGGACGCTCCACAGGGTTATGGCTAGACTGAAGGCGATATAGGACCCTCACCTTCATTCATGGGTTGACTGAAGAGAGAGGAATCTCCTCTGGGTCCTAGTTGGAATGAAGAGGATAGAAGACACACCCCCAGGTCCTGGATGGACTGAAGAGGGGGGACCCTCCTCAGGGTTCTGGGTCAAATGAAGACAAAGGACCCTCTGATGGGTCATGAGTGTACTGAAGAGAGAGGACCCACCCATGGGTCCTGAGTGGACTGAAGAGAGAGGACCCTCACCGAGTCCTGGGTGGACTAAAGAGAGAGGACCCTCACCGAGTCCTGGGTGGACTGAAGAGAGAGGCCCCTCAACTCAGTCATGTACAGACTGAAGAGAGAGGACGCTCATCTGGGTCTTGGGTGGATGGAAGAGGAGAGCGTATCGCCCCCCATCCCGGGACCTTGGTGGACTTCAGAGAGAAGACACTTTGCTTCGGCCCAGGTGGACTGTATAGAGAGGACCCCCAGTTGGGTCCTGGATTGACTGAGGAGAGAGGAACCTCCACAGGGTTGGGGGTGGACCGAAGAGGATAGAGGACCCTCCCCTGTATCCTGGGTGGAGTGAACAAAAAAGACCCTCTGCTGGGTCCTCAGTGGACTGAAGATAGAGGACCCTCGGCTGGGTCCTAGTTTGAATGAAGAGAAGAGAGGACACTGCCCCGGGTCCAGGGTGGACTCAAGAGGGAGGACCCCCTGCTGTGTCCTCTGAGGACTGAAGAGAGATGACCCTCAACTCGGTCATGTACTGAATGAATAGAGAGGACCCTCGACTGGGTCCCGGGTGGGCTCAAGAGGATTGAGACCCCTCCCATGGCATCAGAGTTGAATGAAGAGAGAGAAACTCTCCCGAGTCTGGGTGAACTGAAGAGTTAGGACCCTCTGCTGGTTGCTCTTTGGACTGAAGAGGAGAATAGACCTCCCCGGGTCCTTGGTGGACCTGTGAGGACCCTCTGCTTGGACCCAACTTGACTAATGAGGACCCTCCGTTGGTTCCTGGATTCACAGAAGAGAGAGGACCCTGCTCAGGGTTCTGAGTGGACCGAAGAGGAGAGAGGACCCTCCCCTGTGTTGTGAGTGGACTGAGGAAAAAGAACCTCTGCTGGGTCCTCAGTGGACTCAAGAGAGGGGACCCTCCACTGGGTCCTAGTTGGACTGAAGAGGAGAATGCACCCTCTCCTGGGTCCTGGGAGAGCTGAAGAGGAGAGAGGACCCTCCCCTAGGTCCTGGGTGGGCTGAAGAGGATAGAGGACTCTCCCTAGGGTCCTGAGTAGACTAAAAAAGTGGACCTTCTGCTGGGGATGCCATGAAGTGTAGAGGAGAGAGGAACCTCAACTCGATCATGTACAGAATGAAGAGAGAGAGAACGCTCGGCTGGGTCTTAGGTGGACGGAAGAGGGGAGCATACCCTCCCCCCGTAATCTAGGTGGACTTCAGAGAGAAGACCCTCTGCTTCGGCCCAGGTGGACTGTATAGAGAGTACCCTAGTTGGTTCCTGGACTGATTGAAGAGAGAGGAATCTCGACAGTGTGTAGGGTGGACCAAAGAGGATAGAGGACCCTACCCTGTGTCCTGGGTGGACTGAAGAAAAATGACCCTCTGCTGGGTCCTCAGTGGACTGAAGAGAGAAGACTCTTGGATGGGTCCTAGTTGGAATGAAGAGGAGAGAGGACACTCCCCGGGTCCTGGGTGGACTCAAGAGGGAGGACTCTCCTCTGGTTTCGGGGTGGACTGAAGACAGAGGACCCTCCGCTGGGTCATGAATGGACTGAAGAGAAAGGACTCTCCCATGGGTCCTGGGTGGACTGAAGAGAGAGTACCCCCTGCTGTGTCCTCTGTGGACTGAAGAGAGAGGACCACACCGAGTCCTGGGTGGACTGAAGAGAGAAAACCCTCAACTCGGTCATGTAGTGAATGAATAGAGAGGACCCTCAGCTGGATCCTGGGTGGGCTCAAGAGGATTGAGACCCCTCCCAGGGCATCAGAGTAGACTGAAGAGAGTGGACTCCTCCCGAGTTCTGGGTGAACTGAAGAGTTAGCACCCTCTGCTGGTATCTTGTTGGACTGAAGAGGAGAGTAGACCACCCCCCAGGGTCCTGGGTGGACACAAGAGAGAGGACCCTCTGCTTTGACCAAGTGGACTAATGAGAGAGGACCCTCCATTGGGTCCTGGATTCAGAGAAGAGAGAGGACCCTGCACGGGGTTCTGGGTGGACTGAAGAGGAGAGAGGACCCTCCCCTGTGTCCAGGGTAGACTGAGGAAAAAATACCCTGTGCTGGGTCCTCGGTGGACTCAAGACAGAAGACCCTCTGCTGGGTCCTAATTTTACTGAAGAGGATAGAGGATCCTCCCATGGTTCCTGGGTGAACTGAAGAGAGAGGACCCCTGCTGTGTCCTCTGTGGACTAAAGAGAGAGAATCCTCACCGAGTTGTGGGTGAACTGAAGAGAGAGGACCCTCAACTCGCTCATGTATGGACTCAAGAGAAAGGACGCTTGGCTGGTTCTTGGGTGGACGGAAGAGGAGAGGGAACTGCCCCCCCCCCAGGACCTAGGTGGACTTCAGTGAGAAGACCCTAAGCTTTGGCCCAGTTGGACTGTATGGAGAGGAACAGCAATTGGGTCCTGGATTGACTGAAGAGAGAGGAACTTCCACAGTGTGCGGGGTGGACCGAAGAGGATAAAGGACCCTCCCTTGTGTCCTTGGTGGAGTGAAGAAAAAACACCCTCTGCTGGGTCCTAAGTGGACTGAAGTGAGAGGACCCTCAGCTGGGTCATAGTTGGAATGAAGAGGAGAGAGGACTCTCCCACAGGTCCTGGGTGGACTCAAGAGGGAGGACCCTCCTCTGGTTCATGAATGGACTGAGGAGGGAGGACCCACCCATGGGTCCTGGGTGGACTGAAGGGAGAGATCCCCCTGCTCTGTCCTCTATGGACTAAAGAGAGAGGACCCTCACTGAGTCCTGGGTGAACTAAAGAGAGAGCACCCCATGCTGTGTCCTCTGTGGACTGAAGAGAGTGGACCCTCACCGAGTCCTGGGTGGACTGAAGAGAGAGGACCCTCAACTCGGTCATGAACTGAATGAATAGAGAGGACCCTCTGCTGGGTCCCGGGTGGGCACAAGAGGATTGAGACACCCCCCCCCATGTCATCAGAGTGGACTGAAGAGAGAGGACCCCTCCCGAGTTCTGGGTGAACTGAAGAGTTAAGACCCTCTGCTGGTTACTTTTTACTGAAGAGGAGGGTAGAAACCCCCCCTTGGGTCTTGGGTGGACATAAGAGAGAGGAACCTCTGCTTGGACCCATGTGTTTTAATGAGAGAGGACCCTCCGTTGGGTCACAGATTCTCTGAAGAGAGAGGACCCTGCACAGGGTTCTGGGTGGACCAAAGAAGAGAAAGGATCCTCCCCTGTGTCGAGGGTAGACTGAGCAAAAAAGACCCTCCGCTGGGTCCTAGTTGGACTGAAGAGGAGAGAGGACCCTCACTTGTGTCCTGGGTTAGCTGAAGAGGCAGGACAGTCCACTCGCTCCGAGGTGCACTGAAGAGAGAGGACCCTAGGTGGACTGAAGTCGATGACGTTCTCCGGGTCCTGTGTGGACTGAAGAATAGGACCCTCCACTGGGTTCTGGGTGAACTGAAGAGGAGAGAGGACCCTCTGAGGAGTGCCTCATGGACTGAAAAAGAGAGAGTACACTACCCTGCGTCCTGGGTGGGATGAAGAGTAGAGAGGATCACCTGGTAGGACCTGAGTAGATTGAGAGGACCCTCCGCTGGGGCCGCCAAGAAGTGAAGAGGAGAGAGGACCCTACAGTCGGTCCTGGGTAGACTTAAGTGTGAGGCACCTCTCCTGTGTCCTGGGTGGTCTAAAGAGAGAAGACCCTCCCCGTGTCCTGGAGGGACAGAAGAGAGACTACCCTCCACTGTGTTCAGGGTGAGCTGAAGAGGAGAGAGGACCCTCTGCTGGGTTCAGTGTGGACTGAAGAGAGAGGACCCTCCACTGGATCCTACATGGATTGAAGACAGAGATCCCTCCACAGGGTTACAGAAAGACTGAAGGTGATATAGGACCCTCCCCCTCATCCTGGGTGGACTCAAGAATGAGGACCCTCCGCTGTGTCCTAGGTGGACTGAAGAGTGAGGACAGTCCACTCGTTCCGAGGTGCACTGAAGAGAGAGGACCCTCCGCTGAGTCCTAGGTGGACTGAATTTGAGGACCATCTCCGTGTCCTGTATGGATTGAAGAAATAGGACCCTCCCCTGTGTCCAGGGTGAGCTGAAGAGGAGAGAGGACCCTCCTCGGGCCCTGGGTTGACTGAATAGAGAGGACCCCCCACTGGGCCCTGGATGATCTCAAGATAGAGGACCCTACGCAGGGCCCTGAATGGACTGAAGAGACAGGACCCTCCCATGGGTCCTGGATGGCATAAAGAGAGAGGACCCCCTGCTGTGTCCTCTGTGGACTGAAGAGAGAGGACACTCCACAGGGTCCTTGGATAATTGAAGAGAGAGGACCATACATAGATCTCCAGGAGAACTGAAGAGGAGAGAGGACCCTCTGTTGGGTCCTTGGTGGACTAAAGAGGAGAGAGGACCCTCTGTTGGGTCCTTGGTGGACTAAAGAGATAAGAGGACCCTCTGGTGGGTCCTGTGTCCACTGAGAAGAGAGGACCCTCCACTCTGTCCTGGGTGTACTGAAGAGAGATGACCCTACACTAGGTTCTCGTTTAACAGAGGAGAGAGGACCCTCCACTCGGTCATGTGTGGACTGAAGGGAGAGGACCCTCCACTAGGCCTAGTTGGACTGAAGAGGAGAGAGGACACACCCCTGGGTCCTGGGTGGGGTGAAGAGGAGAGAGGATGCTCTGTGGGGTCCTGTGTGGACTGAAAAAGAGAGAGGACCCTCCCCTGGGTCCTGGGTGGAATGAAGAGGAGAGAGGACCCCCCAGTGGGTCCTGAGTAAACTGAACAGAGAGGACCCTATGCTGGGTCCTGTGTGTACTGAAGAGAGAGGACCCTCCACAGGGTTCTGAGTGGACCAACGAGGAGAGAGTACCCTAACCTGTGTCCTGGGTAGAATGAATAAAAAATACACTCTGCTGGTTCCTCAGAGGATTGAAGAGAGTGGACCCTTCCTTGGGGTCCTGGGTAGACTGAACAGAGAGTACCCTCTACTGGGGCCGGCATGTACTGAAAAGGAGAGAGGACCTTCCAGTTGGTCCTGAGTGGACTGAAGAGAGAGGACCCTCCGCTGGGACTTGGGTGGACTGGAGAGGAGAGAGGATCCTTTGCTGCATCCTGGGTGGATTGAAGAAGAGAGAGGACTCTACCCAAGTCCTGCGTGGACTGAAGAGAGAGAAGCAGACCGCCCCCCTGGGTCCTCGGTGGACTTAAGAGAGTTGATGGTCTGCTGTGTCCCTTGTAGACCGAAGACAGTGGACCCTCTGTTTAGTCCTGGATTCACTGAAGAGAGAGGACTCTCCACAGGATTCAGAGTGGACCGAAGAGAATAGAGGACCCTCCCTTGTGTCCTAGGTGGACTGAAGAAAAAAGATGCTCAGCTGGGTCCTTGGTGGAATGAAGGGAGAGGACCCTCTGCTGGGTTCTAGTTGGACTGAAGAGGAGAGAGGACCCTCCCCTGGTCCTGGATGGGGTGAAGAGGAGAGGTCCTTCTGTGGGGTCCTGTGTTGACTGAAGAAGAGAGAGGACCCTCCCCAGGGTCCTGGGTGGAATGATGAGGAGAGAAGACCCCTGGTAGGTCCTGAGTAGACTGAAGAGAAAGGACCCTACGCTGGGTCCTGTGGGTAATGAAGAGAGAGGACCCTGCACTCAGTCCTGGATCAACTCAAGAGAGAAGTCACTCTACTGAGGCCTGTGTGGACTGAAGAGAATGGACTCTCTGCTGGGCCCTTGGGGGACTGAAGGTAGAGGACCCTCCACTAGGTCCTGTGTGGGCTGAAGAGCGTGGTCCCTCCGCTGAGCCCTGGGTGGACTGAAGATAGAGTATCCTCTGCTTGGGCCTGGATGAACTGAAAGGGAGAGAGGACCCTACCCTGAGTCCTGGGTGGAATGAAGAGAAGAGAGGATCTCCCTGTGGGTGGGTTCTGAGTACACTGAACATAGAGGACCCTCCACTCGGCCATGGGTTAACTCAAGAAAGAGGACCCTGCACTGTGTCCTTCGTGGACTGAAGAGAGAGGACCACCGTTGGGTCTGTGTGGGCTGAAGAGCATGGCCCATCTGCTGAGCCCTGGGTGTACTGAAGATAGAGGACCCTCTGCTGGGTACTGAATGAACTGAAGAGAGAGGACCCTCTGCTGGGTCCTGAATGGAATGAAGAGAAAGGACCCTCCCATGGGTCCTGGGTGGAGTGAAGAGACAGGACCCCTGCTGTATCCTCTGTGGACTGAAGAGAGAGGACACTCCACAGGGTCTTGGGAGAACTGAAGAGAGAGTACATATCGGTTCCCCGGAAGAAGTGAATAGGAGAGAGGACCCTCTGGTGGGTCCTTGGTAGAATGAAGAGGAGAAAGGACCCTCTGCTGGGTCCTAGGTGGACTAAAGAGAAAAGAGGACCCTCTGGTGGGTGCTGTGTCCACTAAGAAGAGAGGATCCTCCACTCGGTCCATGGTGTACTGAAGTGGGAGGACTCACCACTGTGTCCTAGGTGGACAGAAGAGATAGGACCCTACACTAGGTCATGTACGGAATGAAGAGAGAGGACCCTCGGCTGGGTCATGGGTGGAAGGAAGAAGATTGAGAACCTTCCCATGGGACTTAAATAGACTAAAGAAAGAGGACCTTCCCCATGTTCTGGATGGACT
>JADRCC010178623.1:935-11938 GCA_019843855.1 Hylomyscus alleni | reverse complement strand
TTTGTGTTAGCATGCCTCTTATTTCAAGGGAAGCTTTATGCTTGGAAATGATTCTCGAAGAGGCAATAGGCAGGCAAAATGTGCCACAGGGGACTTGACTCACCGAAGTTTCAATCACCAACAGGGTTTGAATTAATTTAGGGGAGGGAACCTTCCTAGTTCTCTAAAATCAGATTTTTTTTTCCTTACATTTCTGACACTTGGTTTTGATTATTTTCTTTTTTAATCCTCTCTTCTGTTTGATTTTTAAAAAATAAATGTCCTCTTTACCTTCCTCTGGAAGGGGCAGTGATGTACGGGAATGATGCTCATGCCAAACTGCAGCCGCTTCATCTCTGTAGGACCTGTGTAGCTCAGAACCCAGTTGTCAAACTGATGGCTTCTAGGATTAGTCCTGTTCCCAGTCATTTCCTTAGCAAAATAATGGTCTTGCAGAAACAGGCTCATCTTAGGCCTGGCTTATCACCAGAATCCATTCTAAATTTCAAGTGTCTCCACTATTGCACCTTAATTATGATCATTGTGGGAAGATGAAAGCCAGAGGTTTAAGTTCCAGGAGCTACAATAGTCCTATAGTCTATAAGACCTTCAGTCTTAGCCAATCAGCATGGCTCTGATTATTTCATCACGGAACTTAGCACCTGTTGAGCACAGAGTTACTTTTTTTAAAAATTATATATATAAAAAAATCATTTCCAGAGAGGAGCCATGCTAGAAATAAAACAACTAATTTAGTGTCAGAACTTTATGTTAGAGATTCATGAAGACCTGTGTTTTTTATAAGATTCAGATCCCACTCATTCTAAATACTATACTTTGAGCTGATATTTTGGTCCCTACCATGAAATGTTAAATAAAATCCAGGCCCTGGGCCTCTTTTGTCATCAGAGTAAGAGGAATTAGGACTACCAATTCCTTTAAGATAGAGAGGTAGCAACCATGTATTTATTTTCCTGTGTTTGAAGACTATCTTTTTATTTTTTCACCATTCTTGCATTAGCTGAGCACAAGAATTACCTGGGCATCTTTTCAAAAATGACTGAAGCTACCTGCAGAGACTTAAATTGGCCTGTGGTGCCCCCCTCCCCTAAGCAATCGAGGGTCTTTTAAATAGCTTCTCAGGTACTTATAAAGCACAGAGTTCAGAGCTGCTGCCTTTAAGCTCATCAGAATGCAAATAAGTGGTCTTGATTTGAAGTGACCAGTCATCTTTGCCTTAATAAGATTTTCTTTGGTCAGAATGTATTTTTTTGATGATGATGATATGCATCAGTCCACTAAATGGGATGGAAACTTTGAGAATGGGGGGGGGACTCAAAAGAGACTGTTTAAGGAGCAATGGAAGCCCCTGTAGAAGGATGGCAGAAGCAGGTGGAGGAGGGGGACTCTGAAAGAGACAGTGTTGGCAGTGATGATAAATCTCTATGCTCCAGAATACTATTTCTCTATCAGCAAATTCAAATGAGTCACAATGTGATGGGGTATGGAAACAGAAATAGGGTAGGCTGGGTTGTAGAACGTGATGTCGTGTATTTCTGTGTAGAGTTAGCAAAGGAGTATGGGGTCCCTTCCAGCTGGTACAATTAAGTGTTCATTTCAGATTTTGATCTGTGCCAACCGGTGGGTGACATATGGCCCTTCATTGGAGTTAGAGGGAGTATCTTTCTGAGAAATGGATCTGTAAAGCTAAATACTTTTGGGAACGAAAACAATAGAGGCTTCATTAGATGTTGGGTCACAGAGACAAAAAAAGCAACCGTAATTTATTCTACCTTACATTTAAGCAGTGCTATACAGCTTACAAGGTATGCACACATTGACCAACTCATTTTCTAGGTGAGAGTTGTTTTCATCTTCAAAGTTTACAATGTCTGTGAGGCTCACAAGAGCAAGTAGATAGGTGTAGGCATTATTAGTATCAAATAATAGGGGCAATGTGGCCTCAGAGTAGGGGGGTTCGCCTTCCCAAGGTGAGCGACCCATTTCTTTTCAATCTTGGAAGTGATTGCCAATTATCTTTATTTCCCACAAAGTCAAGTGGAGGTATTGATCAAAGACAAAGACCTAAATCTGCAGTCAGAAATCCTGGGTAGGATTATGTAGGTTTTGCCCAGTGCCTGGGAACCTAACTGCATGAATAAGGGGGCCACAGTTCCATCCCCTCTCTGCTCCTCCACCCATGAGCCCTGCTGGAAGTTTTTGTCCCTTGATACAAAGGAGCATTCACTCCCCAAGGCAAAGCACCTGAGGGATTGCATCCACCCAGGAGGGGTCCTTTTACCATTCCTACAAAGGCCAACAGGAAGCCTTACCTCTAGCTCTTCAGAGGTCTTTTCAAACGGCCATTTCAGCTCCTCCTGTCTTCTTATTTTGAAATCCTTTCAACTTGAGTTTACCTGGTTGATCACCAATTGGAGTTTCCTTTAAATCCTTCCAAATTGGAATTGCTTTATTGTGCCAGTCAAAATGCCCTTCTCTTGTTCTCCCCAAATGAGATACAGTTTTCTTTCTTTATAGCCAGGGCCTGACTGGCTTCCTTCCATCCATCGATTACATTCCTCCACATGAAAGAATAACTGATAATACCTAATATTTATTGAGAGTTTATTATATCCTAGGCATTTGGAAAGGACTTTTCATTCAGTTCTTTCAATGTCCCTTTAAAATAAGGCCAATTACTGTTTCCCAATTTTATGGGTAAGACCTCTCTGTAGCGGCAAGGTCAAATAACTTGCCTGACATCATACAGCCAGTGAATGGGAAAGCTGAGAGATAGGCCTTCAGGTTTATCTGATGTAGTGGCTCTCAAATCTAAGTGAGCATCAGAATCTTCTGGAGGGCTTCTTCAAACCCTTTGCTGAGTTTCTTCTCCAAAGTGTCTGATTCAGAGAGGCTGGGGGGAGGCGGGGCGGGGGGGAGGTCCAGAATATGCATTTCTATTAAGTTCCTAAATGAAGTGATGCCCATCCTGCTGGCCCACAGACTATGCTGTGATAACTGGCCTAGGAAAGGACATTACTGCTTCACCTCGACTTCAGATATGCTCTTAAAACACACACACTAGAGAGTCTGGGTTCTCTGGGGCATATATAATTCAGCCCTTCTGATTTTCTTTCTTACTTCAAAGGCTCACTAATGAAATGATTTTAAGTGTTTTCCAGGTGTGCAAGCCTTAAGCCCTGTTTCCAGCACTAATTGGTTATTGCTGGTAATCCTGTGGTGAATGGTGTTAGTTCTGATAGGGATTTTGATATAACATTTGCTATAGTTAAATGTAAATATGTACGTAAATATAACTGGCAAGAAGACTGCCTGCATTTATGAACACTATTATCTATGTCATCTACATCTTATAGTCTTCTCTCCCTTGAGTCAGTCTTAACAAATCTTTAAACTGAAAGAGGCTAAGATGAGTGTCCCTGGAAGAAAACGGCACAAAAAAGTAAAAAAAAATACAGGTGGAGGAAAAGAATAAGGTTTTCTTTCTTTCTGTTTTTGGTTTTTGGTTTTTCATCATGTCCAACCTCTCCACTTCTTCCTAGTGCTGGAATTACAGCAATGCGGAACAGTGTCTGACAAGTTGTGTCCTTTGAAGAATATAAATCATCTATCTCAAGGAAATAGTGGGTAGAGAATTTCAATGTAGGAAGAGAAAAGAAACCCAAGAAACTGTTTTTTTTTTTTTTCAGGCGTTCATGACATTCCTTTCTAGGAATACTGAAGGTGAGAGAGGATCTTACAGAGCTTATCATGAGGAGCTCCACAGTCTGAGCTACTCAGCTCAAGTGGACTGTGCATATACCAGAGAAAGTGCTTGATTCACCCTTGTAAAATATGATCTTCCAAAGGATGTATTTTCTGGTCCTTGTTTTGGCTATAAAATGTCTTGACTGTTAATGATCAAGATGGAAACTTACAAATTAATATTATTTGGTGACCACCTGTTAACCTAACCCTTCTCTAGGATTTAAGTTTCTGTATACTAATCCTTTCCTGACAACAACTTAGAGGTCAAATCCCATTTTAATGAATGTAATTTTGAGATAATAAAAGCTATTTAGTAAAAACCATCTCGTAGAACAGATGCATCCATAAATCCCTGTGCATGAAGCACTCAATCTATTAAATTAAGATGCTGTTGTTTGAATTCAGTATTTATGCTTTCTATTTTAATTGTGTCCAATGGCAAGTTCTTGCCTTGCAAAAATAGAGGCCAGAGAGCATCCAATTTCAACGTTTCCATTTCTTTTTAATCTAAAAATGAGAGGGAAAGCTTGAGCTGGATAATTTTAAATTGTCTTTCTAGTTTTGGAAATTTGGACCTTTTTTTTTTAAAAAAAAAAAATGTCACTCATATGTGCCAACGAGAAAAAATAGAGATTCAGATTGAGGGTTAAGATCATGGCACTCAGCATTACATATAAGCTTACTAGTATCTACTCACGTAAGAGTATAGATTCCAATTGTTCTGCTTTCCTCATAGTACAAGTGTGCCCATGTCTCTTATACACCTCACGGAACATTTAAAAATGCAGGAATGCAGACTCTTTCTTCCTAGGAATTTGCTAGCATGCAGACATACATCTAAACAATGTTGTGTGTGCGTGTGTTCATGTGTAGCAGGACCGTACGAAGTCTACAGTTTCTAGAAGATGCTGTTATACACAAATTAGAGCAAGAAATACTGTGGGTATCATGGTAGAGGCCAGTTTAGGGTATAGTTGTAACTTCAGACTGGTGCTAGATGTAACTTTGAGTACAGGAATTTTATTGGTGATTGTTTTCAAGTATAACACTCATAAGGGAGAGAAAGCCAGAGAATTAGGCAGAAAGAACAGAACAAAAAATAAAAGCCTTGTTCAATCCGTAAGGGGCACTCTGGAGCTGGGACAACTAGAATTGAGATAGAGTCTGCAACTTTCTCTCACTGTGTAGACTGCTCATTATGTAGGCTGACCCAAAGAGAGGGTACAGTGTGCTAATAATTGTTTTAGCAAGCACCTTCCCGAGAGTGAGAAAGCCCTGATTTGTAGTTTGCTGATTGCCATAGAGTAAATCACCATTACCATGGCCAATTTCAAGCTAATAACATGTTGTTTACTGGCTTACAGATGTCCTGAAAATGTAACCATAGATTCAGTGTAAGTCCATCCCAGCCAGCTTTCAGTGCTCTGCTAAAGGCACATGACCTTGTGAGAGGTAGCTCTCTTCAGCTGAGGTTAATTATTGGCGAGGCATTAGCTCTCACATGCTAACATTCTCAGCAGCTAGGGGAAATGTGTGTCAGTCCTGAAGTGTGTGTCTGGATGGCACACCATAATAGTTCTCTCTGCATGCACTGAAATATTTGTATCTTAAACACAAAGTCCTTTGTTCTATTTGATGTTTTCCATGCACTAATTTCAATATCCCTTAAGGAAATTAAATGGAACTCTGTTTGGTAACCTTGATCAAGTCAGTTCATCACTGCCTTTGCAGGAGAAATGCCAACTGACTTTCTTGCCAAGAATACTGAAGAACTAGACAACTAACTAAAGCACATGGTTTAGTCCATATCCTCCCCACTCCCAACCCCACCTGATAGACCCGTGACTTGACTGATTAGGTCAAATGAATTCATGTTTGTTGGTATAATCAGAGAGGGTGATGCTAGTTTAATTTTCTCTTCCCAAGCTGAACTCTTGCATTGCCAAACCTCTTTGGTACCACATTTTTCCTATTTCTACAGTGTATGATTATCAACAACTGAAGCAAGATTCTTTGTGTACCTCAAGACATAGCTCCAAAGAAATATCTTTAGAGAATTCAAGGGAAGGGCTGAGCATCCAAATACATGTTGATCCTCTTAAGATATTTGTTTTGTAGGAACTAACGCTCATTTACTCAAATTTGGCTGGGTGCTATGTGTATTATGTGTGTGTCTTTAAAGTTCATCTTATAAGTTATTGGGTGCATTAAAAATTGAGAGGCGATGGCTCTAGTTCCAAAGCAAAACTTTCCAGGAGTATTTAAAAAGTGTAAAGAAAGCTTTTGAAAACACATAAAGCAATACGGTAATGCCGAAGACGAGTCATTGAGTGTAGTTAAGCACACTTAGAGATTAAAGGTTCCATAGAAGCATGTATAATTAATATTTGCCAATGGTGATATGGTGATAGGACTTTTGCTTTTCTTCAAGGAGCTCAGAATGCTTGCCAGGCATTATCTAATTAAACTACTCAATGTACCTGTGAAATGCATTGGAATCTGCATTTTAAAGATGTGGGCATTGAAGCACAAGTGGGCTTAAACTAAACTCATTTAGCATGCCAATAAAAAATTGGATCTAAGACTTTCAGTCTCATGATCTAGCCGTCATTCTTCAACCGTGGCCCACCTCTAATCCAGTCTATTCTAGCATAGCCGTGCCAAACAACATAGTTTCATAAGTCTAGGAAGAATTAAATTGAGTGCAAAGTAATTCCAATTATAGGGAAATAAGATTGAAAAAGTTGAACATATCCTCCACAATTTTAGTCGCATTTATAGATGAGTATATGTTAGTGCCATTCATTGTCTATAATGGCTTTGGGAAGAGCAGGAAACATTAGTCAAAATATGTTGTAGTGCACATTTGTAATGAGTGGACAGCAAGAAAGCAATAGTGGCTATGAACCTCTCTCCCAATCTATCCTTCTTACACAAGAGGAGATACTATCCATCTAGTGCTATATACTAGGCACATCTTATGAATTTTTCCTTGAATTATCACCACCTCTTCATGAATTATTGACATCTGGAGGCACAGTGAAGACATGTCATTCACCCAGAAGCACACAGCTAATACCTAGTGCTATCAGGATATAAACTTAATAGACCTCTCAACCTCAAGGCCTTTGTGTTTGCTGTCCCCAATTTATACTATTATTCCTTTTTAGGATTAGGCTCTGCAGCCTGTAGACATGCCTTTCTTGCCTCTATACACATCTTTTTGTTGTTGTTGTTTTGTTTGTTTGTTTGTTTGTTTTCGAGACAGGGTTTTCTCTGTGTAGCCCTGGCTGTCCTGAACTCACTCTGTAGACCAGGCTGGCTTCGAACTCAGAAATCCACCTGCCTCTGCCTCCCAAGTGCTGGGATTAAAGGCGTGTGCCACCACCTCCCGTCTGTACACATCTTACAGAGTTCTTACATATAACTCAGACTTAACTTAGGACCTCAGTATCTTGCCCATCCCATGGGAATAGGAAAGGAATAATTCTTAAATGTTTGGCTATAACACATTTCTTTCTTTCTCCTGTTTGGTTTCTGATTCTATGTTTTACTACCATAACCCCTTGCCCTCCTCCCCCTTCACCCCGGTTTCAGTAATCATCATGTGTATGCATTCAGCCTTGATTGGGGGAGAGACTCAGATACACTTCTTGGAATTGGCTCATGACCTGAAAATGACAGATGGGACTTACGTCTTTGTCCCCTATGATGTACTGCTCTACAGTTTACCTTATAAGCACAGCCCCTACCAGGTCCTGAGGACCAATCAAAAGCTCCGGGAAGCCTATGATGCTGTGTTGACTATTACAGTGGAGTCCCACGAAAAGACCTTCTATGAAGCCTATACAGAAGCAGTAGCCAGCGGAGAAATTCCTGAGAAGTTTGACTCACACCAAGTAAGTGCAGACACACAAGCTGTGTTCTAAGCTGAGAACATTAAGAAAAGGGGAAAATAAATGGCTTTTTTACCTTTACCAAATATTCTGAGAATTAATTCCCTGTCAGGTGAATAGCTGCCAACATTTTCCCCAGTTCTGCTGGCTTTCTCTTCTCTCTGGTAACTAGAAAGAAGGAAAGAAAAGCATATTTTAGCATATGTTGGGGCTGTTCAAGGGGGAGCTAATAAAATAGAGGTCTTTCTTGTGACCCAAGTTTGGAACTAATTCACCAACAAGACAAGACAGTGGGAGGAAACCTGGGAGCAGGAGAGATGCTCTTCCCCAGTAAGCATACCAATCCATTGTCTAGGACCAAATGGCCCTCCCGGTAAACATACATACAAACAACACTATACAAACTGATCAGGATATATTTAGGAGTGTGTATGTGTGTGTGTGTGCGTGTGTGTGTGCATGTGTGTGTGCATGTGTGTGTATGAAAGTTCATGTCACTTAAGTACTGGAAAAATAAAAAGGAGTGGAAGGGGAAGAAAGAAGAGAACTGGGTGGAGAGTAAAGACAGAAATAAACAACACTCAGAAGAATGAGGTGAAGACAGGAAGGCAAAAAACTGCTTACATTAGATAAATGTTCCTCCCTCATTCCTTTCTGCCATTCTGCCCTTCTTCCCTCTATTCCGCATTCCCTGTGTCTCTTCTTACCTTCCTACCCTCTTTCCTGCCTGTGTGCACCTCTTCCCAGCTCATATGGCAGTTCCTATAGATTAGAAGTTATACGCAGACAGTAAGCATTTTTGAAAGTAGCTAGAATGGCATGTGGATATATTTCAAAACATGGGAATTTGCTAATATTATTTCTATTTATTCTCAGTATAAATTACAGAGGACTTCACATACATTGTACTAAATAATTATTATTTTTTTGCAAAATGTCAAAACAGAGAGCTCTGGTGGTGGTCACCCCAGCAAGTCTGTAATGTCATTCAGGAACCAGCTTGTTCTGTTACACTTTCTAAGTTATGCCATGCTAGTTTTTCTTTTCACTCATGAACTGACTCTCTTTATGGTCCCCAAATGACTGCCACATTTCCAGACATTGTACACAGGTATGGATAGTCAGAAATGCAAAACAGGAATGTTTCTTTCTTGAATCTCTGTTCAAGATTGGGAAAATATCCTCCGAAGTTACCCATGTAGACTTTCTCCCATTCCTTCTTTGTCACAATCATCTCTTACCAATGCCTGGATCAATAATATGGATAGAGGAGTGAGATCCCTGTGATTTAGTCTATAGTTGCCAGCAGAGGATGAACTATGATGAAATTCAGGTAGTGAAGGAGAAGGGAGATTGTGTCTAATTATCACATTCTCCAATGGCATGCCTTCCTTCCAGCTTTTATTTGTCTAGTTGGTTGTTTTTCTATGAATAAGTGACTCAGATCAAATTTAGGACTGCATATGATTTCCTGCCTTGATAGCAAAGATTTCTCAAATTGTTTTTCTTTTAAGAAAACTGACTAACAAAAATACTGGTGGTACTGAAGTTGTTCTGCATCACTGCTGATATCTCTATTAGAAATCTTTCAGGGGACACACACACACACACACCCCTGAAAACAACTGTTCAGTGTAGTCAGGAATTACAGGACTCTCTCAGATTAATAAGAATTTTTGGGTCAGACCAGACATTTTGTGTTATAGTTATTCACAAATGATCAGGTTGTTAATTGTTGTGCCTTTTAAGCCAATGATACAGCATCCTATAAGTATATTCTGAAAACTCATCTTTTTCCCTATGATTGTTGGATTGAGGGAAGAAGAGTGTATATGTGAGTGTGTATGTGTGCTATGCATATGCATGAACACATATATTGATATTAAAACTTAGACCTTGCACTCTAGATATTTGATTCAATCCCTTTGAGCTTGTACAAAACATAAGATAATTCAGGCAAAAAAAAAAAGAGACACCATTAGCTTGGTTGCTAGGCAGCCTGCATTCTGCTTTAGACAAGGAAATAGAGAGCTACAACAAAGAATACCGAGCTTATTTTCAAAACAAGCTTCTTGGATATATTTCTATTCCCACTTTTCAGGTACCTAGGCTAAACTGTATAACTAAAGAATGTAAAGAATGATAAGAGGTTAGATAATTAGCCTCATGTCTCTTATAAGCAAAATTCTCATTTAAAAAATAACTTCTAAAAAGGTATTTTTGAAGGCAGCTGGTATAACAGGAAGAGAATATAATGAGAAGCTAAGCAAACTTGGGTCTAAATCCCAGCTCTCTGGGGAACGTTGATCAATGAAGACTTAGTTATAGCTACATAGAAGTAAGAAGTTGTATAATCGGGTGACTATAGATAAGATATTGTAGCATGTTTTTCAAATGGCAGAAGAAAAGAGTTCCTAAAAAATAATTTCATTATTGAAAGATATCTTAAATGTGTTAGTTATCTTATAAATGTTACAATGATTAAGACAGTATAGAGGTAAACATGTATAAAAACATCACATGGTGTTCCATGTGCATGTATAATTTTGTGTTTTAATGTGTCAGTTAAAAGCAAGCAAAAATAAAAAACATCAAAGCCATATCTCATCCTTACTATCTTGGGAAAGTTGCTTGGAGTTGATGACTCTCAGTTTCCCCATCTGTAGACTGGGGAGGCCTATCTTCTGGGATACTTGTGATGACTGAACAAAGAACCATTTATAAACTAAATAGCTGAATGCTTGGCTCACTCTTATCTTCTTTCCTATTTTCCCCTTCGAGACCAGCATGACATTGTTGATTGATGGTGACCCAGTACCAACTTATAGTCTGACTTCAGCTATCGATATTTTCTTTGTTTCAAATTTGAAAAACTTACTTTTTAAAAATTTAATGTAAAACTTTTGTCTGATCAGATTGCATAAGGTTCTTTACATGCAAGTATATAAATGCTTTGAGCAATCCTCTATCTTGTTCTTTCTTACCCCTCCCATTCATTGTTTTTGACCCCTCACCCCCTAGACAGTTTCACTTCTACTTTCATGAAATCTGTAAATACATGATTTTATATATCAGGTGTCCATCAACAGATGAATGCATAAAGAAATTGTGATATAGTTACACATTGAAACCTTTTTAGTCACAAAGAACATTGAATTTATGCAGCTTCTCATTCTCTTGAGATTTTCTGATTACTGGCAGAAGGTCTTTCAATATTTCTAGCCTTTAACATTGGTTGGCTTTGGAAAGTTTAAGTGAGTTTTTTCAGACTAAATAATTGCATTCATTCAATGTTGATCTACCTCTGTACTTATGGTTTTTAAAATTAATTTATTTATTTGCAGTCCAGTCGTTGCCCAC
>JADRCC010178553.1:261-10720 GCA_019843855.1 Hylomyscus alleni | reverse complement strand
TTTTTTTTTTTTTTTTTTTTTTGAGTATATGCCCAAGAATGGTATAGCTGGGTCTTGAGGGAGATTGATTCCCAGTCTTCTGAGGAACTGTTGTTGATTTCCATATTGGCTATATAAGGTTACACTCCCACCAGCAATAGAGGAGTATTCCTCTTGCTACAGATCCTCACCAATATAAGTATCACTTGTGGTTTTTGTCTTAGCCACTCTGACAAGTGTAGATGAAATCACAAGGTAGTTTTTATTTGCATTTCCCTGATGGCTAAGGATGTTGATCATTTCTTCAGGTGTTTTCAACCACTTGAGATTCTTCTGTTGGGAATCCCCTGTTTAGATCTGTACCTCACTTTTAATTTCATTATTTGGTTTTGTGATATCTAGTTTCTTGAATTCTTTATGTATTTTACATATCAGTCCTCTTTTGGATGTAGAGTTAGTTTCCCATTCTGTAGGCTGCCTCTTTGACTGTGTCATTTGCCTTACAGAAGCTTTTCTGTTTCATAAGATCCTACTTATTAATTATTGACCTATTGCCTGCGCTATCAGTGTTCTGTTCAGAAAGTCATCTCCTGTGCCAATGTTTTCAAAGCTATTCCCCCAATTTCTTTCTTTTCTCCTTTCTTTCTTTTTTTCTTCTTCCTTTATTTTCTTTTTTCTTTCTTTTATTTTTAGATATGGTTTCTTTGTGTAACCCTAGCTTTCCTCAGCTTGATGTGTAGAAGAGACTGGCCTTGAACTCAGAAATCTGCTTACTTCTGCTTCAGGTGCTGGGATTAAAGATATGTACCACCATACCTGGCTACCCATTTTCTTTTCTATCATCTTCAATGCATCTGGTTTTATGTTAATGTCTTTGATCCACTTGGACTTGAGTTTTGTGCAGTGTGGTACATATTATTACATTTGTACTCTTCTACATGCAGGCATCAGTTTTACCAGCATGATTTGTTGAAGATGCTATCTTTTTTCCAGTGTATATTTCTGGCTTATTTATAAAAAAAATCAGGTATCTATCTTATGTCTATGACCTCAATTCAGCTATGTTGATCAATGTGTCTGTTTTTATGCCAATACCATGTAGTTTTTATTATTATAGCTCTGAAGTACAAGTTGAAATCAGGGACGGTGATACCTCCAGTAGTTCTTTAATTGATCGGGATTGTTTTAACTATTCTGGGTTTTGTGGTTTTCCATATGAAGTTGAGGATTGTCTTTTCAAGGTCTGTAAAGAATTGTGATGGAATCTTGATGGAATTGAATTGAATCTGTAGATTGCTTTTGATAGGATGGCCATTTTTACTATGTAAATCCAACTGATCCATGAAGATGAGAGATCTTTCCCTCTTAAAGACTTGAACTTTTTATCACAAAAGTATTTCGCTTGCTTGGTTTGAGTTATGCCGAAGTGTACTGGCTGGTTTTGTGTGTCAACTTGACACAGGCTAGAGTTATCACAGAGAAGAGAGCTTCAGTTGGGGAAGTGCCTCCATGAGATCCAGCTGTGGGGCATTTTCTCAATTAGTGATCAAGGGGGTAGGGCCCCTTGTGGGTGGTGCCATCCCTGGGCTGGAAGTCTTGGGTTCTATAAGAGAGCAGGCTGAGCAAGCCAGGAGAAGCAAACCAGTAAGAAACATCTCTCCATGGCCTCTGCTTCAACTCCTGCTTCCTGACCTGCCTGAGTTCCAGTCCTGACTTCCTCTGGTGATCAACAGCAATGTGGAAGTAAGCTGAATAAAAACTTTCCTCCCCAACTTGCTTCTTGGTCATGATGTTTGTGCAGGAATAGAAACCCTGACTAAGACACCAAGTATTATATATTATTTGAGGCTATTGTAAAAGGTGTTGTGTCCCTGATTACTTTTTAGTCTCTCATTTGTATATTGAAGGGCTACTATTTTTTGAACTAGTCTTGTATCCAGCCACTTCCCTGAAAGTGTTTATCAGTGATACAAGTTACCTGATGAAATTTTTAGGGTCATTCATGTATACTACCATACCATTTGCAAAAACCAATACTTTGATGTCTTTACAATTTGCATCCCCTTCGTCAGCTTTAGTTGTCTTATTGCTTTAACTAAAAGTTCAAGTATTATATTAAATAGATAGGGAAAGAGGGAACAATCTTGTCTTGGTCCTGATTTTAGTGGAATTTCTTTGAGTTTCTCTCCATTTAATTTGATGTTGGCTATGAGCCTGTTATAAACTGCCTTTATTATGCCCCTTATATCCCTAATCTTTCCAAAAATTTTATTATGAAGGGTTGCTGGATTCTGTCAAAGCTTTTGTCTGCATCTAATGAGATGGTAATTTTTTTCTTTCAGTATGGTTTTTTGATGGATTATACTTACTGGTTTTTGTTTATTGATCTGCTCCTGCATCTCTGGGATGAAGCCTGCTTGATCATGGTGGACAATCTTTTCTATGTGTTCTTGCATATGGTTTCCAAGTATCTTGAGTATTTTTGCATCTATTTTCACAAAGGGAAATTGGTATGTGATTTTTTTTCTTTGTTGAGTCTTATTATGGTTTAGGTGTCAGGGTGACTGTGGCCTCCTAAAATGAGTTGGCAGTGTTTCTTTTGTTTCTGTTTTGGAGAACAATTTGTGTATTATTGGTGTCAACTCTTCTTGGAAGTCTGGTAGAATTCTGCACTAGAACCATCTGGCCCTGGGCTTTTTTAGTTGGATGATTTTTAATGTCTACTTCTATTTCACTAGGAGTTATAAACCTATTTAAATTGTTTATATGGTCTTTGTTTAACTTTGAGGAGTGGAAACTATCAAGAAAATTATCCATTTCTTTTCAGTTTCTTTTAGTTTGGTGGAGTACAGGTTTTTAAAGCATGGACTTATGGTTCTCTGGCTTCCCTCCATGTCTGTTGTTAAGCCTTCTCCCCCTACCCCTTTCATTTCTGATTTTGTCAATTTAGATATTCTTTCTCCATCTTTTAGTTAGTTTGGATAAGGTCTGTTTCTCCAGTTGATTTTCTCAAACAACCATCTCTTTGTTTCATTGATTTTTTTTTTATTGTTCTCTTTGTTTCTATTTTATTGATTCAAGCCCTCAGTTTGATTATTCCTTGCCACACTCCTCTCGGGTGTGCTTGCTTCTTTTTGTTCTTGAGCTTTCAGGTGTGCTGTTAAGATGCTAGCATGAGATCTCCCCAACTTCTTTATGTAGTCATTTGGTACTATGAACTTTCCTCTTAGCACAGCTTTCATTGTGTCCTTTAAATTTCGCTATGCTGTGTGTTTATTTCCATTGAATTCTAGAAAATCTTTAACTTTTTTATTTCTTTTTCGATCCATTTTTCATTCAGTGAGAGTTGTTCAGTTTCCATGAGTTTGTAAGCTTTCTGTTCTTTCTGTTGTTGTTGATATCCAGCTTTAATCCAGGGTGATCTGCTAGGATGCAGGGAGTTATTTCGATTTTCTTATATCTGCGGAGACTGCTTTATGTCTGAGTATGTGGTCAGTTATGGAGAAAGTTCCATGAGATGCTGAGAAGGAGATATAATTTTGGAGTTTGGGTAAAGTGTTCTGAAAGTATCAGTTAGGTCCATTTGCTTCATAACATCTACTAGCTCCCACTTGATTTATATAGATATTGTCAAATTAATTTTGTCATGAATATTTTATGTTCTTCATCTATAATGCTTGAAAGTATTGCTGGGTATAATAGTCTAAGCTGGCATTTGTGGTCTTTTAGAGTCTGTAGCACATCTGTCCAGGACCTCCTGGTTTTTAAAGTCTCTATTAAGAAATCACAAGTCATTCTAATAAGTCTGCCTTTATATATTGGCCCTTTTCCATTGCAGTTTTAAATAGTATTTCTTTATTCTGTATGTTTATTGTTTTGATTATTATTTAGCAATGAGAGCTTCCTTTTCTGGCCCAATCTATTTGGTATTCAATAAGGTTCTTGTATCTTTATAGGTATGCCCTTCTTTAGGTTAAGACATTTTTCTATAATTTTGTTGATTTTTTGTCTGGCCTTTGAGTTGAGATTCTTCTTTCTCTGTTCCTATTATTCTTAATTTTGGTCATTTCATACTGTTATAGATTTTTTCTGTATGTTTTGTATCAGGAGTTTTTTATATTTAACATTTTCTTTGTGCACTGTATCTGTTTCTTCTATGGTATCTTCAATGCTTGAGATTTTCTCTTCCATCTCTTGTGTTCTATAGTTCTGTAGTTCCTGTTTAGATTCCTAAGGGTTCCATTTCCAAGATTCCCTCAGTTTTTGTTTTCTTTATTGCTTCTATTTTCATTTTCAGTTCTTGAAGAGTTGTATACATTTCCTTCAAGTCTTTGGTTGTCCATTCTTGGTTTTCTTTAAAGGATTTATTAATTTCCTCCAATTGTTTGCTCATTGTTTTTTCACAGATTTCTTTAGGGAATTATTCATTTCCTCTTCAAGGATGCTATCATCTTCATAGAGTTGGTTTTAAGGTCCTTTTCTTGTGCTTCAGCTATGTGGGAAAGTTCAAAGCCTGCTCTGGTAGGATATCTGCACTCTAGTGGAGACATATTGTCTTGTTCTGTTATTGTGTTCTTACACTGGCATCTGGGTTAGCAATGATTGTAGATCTAGGTGCTGATTTCTAAGTTTGTTTTTGCTGAATGAATGTTTTGTTCCTTGGTTTTTGATTCTTCTCTGGATTTTTGGAGAGAGTGAAGACTGTGTTACCTGTTCCATTGGCCTGCTCAGTTAGTGTGTTCACAGAGAATGCCTGCTGGTATTGGAACAGAGAGATAGAGGGGAAGGTCTGTGGATAGCCTACTAGGTTTTCTGGCAAGTGTGCCTGGAGTTGAGCAGAAGGTGTATGCTAGAGTTGAAGACTGGGATATGGTGACAAGTTGGAGATTAGGAGGGTGGTCTGGGGATCCAAAGATGTAGGCAGGAGGAAAGGAGGCTACAGCCGGTATTCTGTTGCAGGACTAGGGATGAGACTCAGGGATTGTGTCTGGGGAAACAGAGAGAGCAGAAAAGATTTCCCAAACTCACATTTCAATTCCAGAAAGATCCAGCAGAAACATCTCTAACCCTTTGCAAAGATGGAAAATTCCTTTCTGTAGATGAATTTCACAATCCATAAGCATGTCTCCCCACCCCAATCTTCTTGCCCAAGGCTTCACCTCACATCTGAAGCTCGGCAGAAAATCTTAGGCTCTTCAAAGATAGAGAATAGTCAAAGCACCACAAGATGGCCAGATATGCTTTCCCAGGGAGCGCATGGCCAGGGAAACCCACAGAGTACCATGTCCTCCAACTCTAACTCACTCATTTCCCATCTGCTGCCATGTAGGGTCAGGAGGCCTCTTCCAACACTACTCTTGGTTTCATTTGCTACCCATGACTGCACTATGAGAAAAGGTGGCTCTTCTGGGGGCTTGTCCAGAGAGCTTTCAGGCTATTTTTAAGTGACAATAAGAAAATATAACAAACTAAGAATAAACAAGAAACTATTGGAGTTAGGCAAGATAAACAGAAGAAAAGGTCCAAGAGGAGGCATAAAAATCAGAGACCCACTCATTACCACACTCAAGAATCCCGTCGAACAACTAAACTGGAAACTATAATACATAGCAAAGGACCAGGTACAGACCCACGCAGGCCCAGTATACACTGCTATAGTCTCTGTGAGTTCAAAGAAGCCTTGATCATGCTGATTTTGAGGGTCTTGTCCTCTTGGTATCCTCCATTGTTTTTGAAAGTTCCACTCTATGTCCGTAGACTGTCTGCTCTTTCTTTGGGTTCAGTCAACACGGAGGAAAAACAGCTCACAAACACTGGATCACATTCTCCCAGGGCCTCCATGGGCACTGGAAACTACTCTGTAAACCAGGCTAGTCCTGGACCCACAGAGATCTACCCCCAGCCCTTCCTAGTGCCAGGATTAAGGATGTGTGCCAAATAGCCTGCCTGTTTACCCTGGGAAGATATGAAGATAAGCAATCATTATTTGGAGATAAGAGTCTCTGCTTTTGCCTTCCTTTTGTTATTTCTCTTTTCCCTAGTACTTTTCTTCCTTCATTTCTCTCTCTGTATCTGCTTCTGGTGTTAGTTCCCTCCTTTAGGGATGCCTCTTTCCCATCTCCTCAGTCCATAGACTTTGACAGTCGTGGAATTTAAAACAGCGTTATAAAAACACTCACTTCCCAATAACCAACCCCAACATTCATATCCCACAGGACTTTGAGGTGGGAGGTGCCTCATTTCTTAGGAGACTCTCATCCTATACAAACATGAGGGAAAGATCAGCTAATGCAACCATCTCTCATGGCCTCACTGTGTGCAGGAGTCCAGTAACTAGGATTAGCAAGGGGGAAGGAAAATGTGTGTGAAACTGGACAGCTGTGTTCCTCAAACGGAGAAAATGTTGCTTAGAAGCTTTCAAACATGCAGAAAACATGGTTCTGTATCTCCTGGAAGGGAGTGTGTGTGTGTGTGTGTGTGTGTGTGTAAGATTTATTTTATTTTTGATTATGTGTGTGTATTTTAAAAATCTTCATCTATGTTTCGTCACTTCCAAATGCTATTAGCTAATTCAAAGGTTTTCACTGAATACAGATTTGTTAAACACAGTATGCATGTGGACTCTTTTTGTTTTCTGATCATATTTAGCTTGCTGAGCGGAAGCTGGCCAACCCCAGCTATAGAGGGAAGTGAGACCCACTCTGCATTCCTGGAGAAGCTGGACCCTTCACCTGGGTCAACCTAGTGCTGTATCCTGTGATAAACAAAAGCACAGTGACAACGTCTTCACAGGGAAAACAAGAAGGTGGATAAAATTTCACACTGCAGAGATCGCAGAGAATAGAGAGGAGATACTGATGTGGAGAATAGAGAGAAGAGATGATAAAATGGCCCATTCTTGATCAGTGTGCTGGATACAATAGTTCATTCATCTTTGACCACACACCTGGACACTCAGCTCAATGGAGTCCCAATTCCAGGCTTGTGGTATTGAGTAGCTGCCAGCATACATTTCACCTCTTCATCCCCAGACATAAGATCTGTTTTCTGATTCAGATATTCCCAGAACAGTTACATCTTGACACAGTTAAAATTTAAATATTTTTCTCTCCTGTGGTGATTATTCTTAGGGGGTCAACTTGGTGGAGTCTGAAATCAGCTATGAGATATTCTTCTGGGTGACTCTGTGAAAGGCATTTCCAGGAGTCTCCAGGACAAACTGATGAGGAAAAGCCTTCCCTTAGTCTGGACGATCCCCAGTTATAAAGAAACCCAATGAAAAAGCGATACTGGGCCTGCCTGCTTTTACTTCTTGTTGGTGACAGCATCTGTCGCTGCCACCGCTGCTGCTGCTGCTGCTGGAATCCTCTAGAACTTCAGCCCTAGACAATTGTTTCTGAGGCTTCCAGCTACCCTGTTTTCAGCCCCTACAGTGTGCAGCTGGCCATTGTTTGATTGCCCAGATCATATCCTGTAAGCCAATGTACCAAATCCTCTTTGTGATACATAGCCACTCCTCAGCTGTGCTCCTCTAGAGAACTCTGGCAAATACAACTCCTCTCCCATCCATACTTGCTCGCTCTCATCTACTAGTCCTCTTCCAACTTCTGACCTTGGCTGCTCTCTTTACTGGGATAGGTACCTCCACCTCTCCCTTGGCTTCCCATATATTAGCTCAGAGAAGCTCTTTGTATGGCATTTTTATTTATTCTTTGAGAATTACTTTCATGAATTTTGTACATTCATACAGTGAATTCCATATTCCCCTGCACTTGCCCCCTTCAATTCTCTCCATACCCCCTTCTAAATGAATGTATTCTCTTGTTTTTAATAACCCACTTCGTTCAACTAGTATATCCTGTATGCATGGATATGGGGCCCTCAAGTAGCACATGGGAAACCCTCCATGGGACTACACACCCCTAAGGATAGCCAACTCTCCCCCAGCTAGCAGTCATCAGCTGTCACTAGCTGGAGACTGATGTGCTTCTCCCCAACTCAGGACAGGATGGGGACTGAGTCGGTCTTCCACAGACCGTGTGCAGGCAGCCACAGCTACTGGGATTTCCTGAATGCAGCTGTCCTGCCACATTGAGAAGACTCCATTCCAGAGTCCCCAGTTCTCCTCAACCTCTAGCTCTTTACAATTGTTTCATACCCTCTTCCAGGATGGTCTCCCAGGAAGCCTTAGAGGAGGGAAGTGTGACACAGAAGTCCCATTTGTGGCTGATTATTCCATAGACACTTAACTCTCTGCAATGTGACTGGTTGTGAGTCTCTGAACTGACTGCTATCCACTGCACAAATATCCTTCTCCCGTGGGCTATGAGGGCTACCTGAGTTTATGGGCATAGAGATATGCCTTCAGAAGGCAATCGGATACTATGTCCAATTAGCAAGATAATTGTAGTAGGTTTGCCCCTAGCGATAAAATTCTTGACCATTGGTCAAGATTCTCTTTGACCATTGTCTTAGTGTGGGTTTTACTGCTGTGAAGAGACATCATGATCAATGCAACTCTTATCAAGGAAGGTTGGCTGGCTTAACAGTTTCAGCCATTCGATCCATTATCGTCATGGCAGGAAGCAGGCCGACATTCTGGAGCAGAAAGTATGAGTTCTACATCTTGATGCTAAGGCAGTCAGGAGGAGACTCTCTTCTGCCCTGGGCAGAGCTTAAACACAGGACCTCAAAACCTAGCCCCACAGTGACACACTATCCCCAGCAAGGCCACGCCTCCCAATAGTGCCACGTTCTGTGGGCCAAGCATATTCAAACCACCACAACCCTCAAGACAGAGGTCTCTGCCCTTGTAGCACCCTGGATTTTGCTTCACTCACAGCCGAATCTGTGAAGCCATGTTGCATGCACTCACCTGCTCAGAGCCCCTTAAAGATGAGCAGTGCTGTGTGCACTGTGGCCCCTTTAGTACCTGGCACTGTACCTCGACACGCAAATAACAGTTGGATAAGAAAACCTAATTAGTGACAGCCATTCATTCATCTTTGCTAAACACGTATAATCAACCTCCGAAGATCCTTTGTCCTCATTTCCCTCCCCTAAGCTGGCCTCATAAATCAACGACCTGCCACCATACATTCTCTCCCAGTTATTATCCCGTGATGTAATTTGTGCATTGGAGCAAAACTTGTCTGTGAGGATTTTCTTGCACTTAGTCATTGCCTCCTGACAGCAGCAGGCTGACCGCTGGAGAAGAAATGTTTACCTGGCGAGGGAGGAAAAGGTGACGATTTAATTCAGTGCTGAGTAGATTTGCTAGGATTCAATTCTACTAGACATTAGACTTCCCTTAATAAGAAGGCCTCTCGGCATCCATCGAACACGCGTGACATCCTTCCATCACGACTGGGCATTGATCCATCTTGCACTTTTCTCTAGGATGAACCTTTATCTCACTCATTTCCAGCCTTCGACCCCTCATCTCTGATGGCCACCTGACAGAACACTGGCCTGGGTACCTTGTTCTGTCTACATGATGAGAATTATTCTTGGGGTGGTGGGGGCGTTCAACTTGGTGCCAGTGCATGAACTTGACCTTGGCAGTAGAATTGGGTGGTGAAGGTGAAAATAAATGAGACAATTATTTTTATAAGGAATATAAAGAGCCTGGGTTGGCTCTGTTTAGCACCAAGGCACTGCTCCTTGAATTCTGTGCTGTAGCCAGTAAGTGGAAAGTGTTCTGTGAGATAATCACTTAGACGTTTTACTTATAAAAATAAAACAGGATTCAGTTCAATAGGATCACAAAACACACTCAATACTGAAATCTCCTGAAGAAAATACAAAGAAGAGACAACCCTCAAAAGGAGGTCACGGTTTTGATGTTCATAAAATTATTGGAAGCCTTGGAGCCTCAGTTTTCTTGTCTGTAAAATGGGAATATTCATAAGAAGGAATGTAAACTGATACATGAAATAAGATTTGGCTGTACCTACACTGAGGAAGAATTCAACCCTAGAGAGGGATCTCTTTCAAAAAGCAGGTGTAAGAGCTGTAGGACTGCAGCAAAGCCTTCCAAAGCAGAGTCTGGAAAAAGAAAGTTAGGAAAGGAGAGTGACAGATTGCTTTAAAAATCAAAATAAGGAAAAAATATGGAGGAATATGGAGGCACTATCAGTGCCTGCAATGGAGAGACTCCTATACGGGACTTACAGTGGATGAATCAGACATTCCCTGAAGAGAAGAGTACTTAGCTGAACTCTAACACAAGAACAGCTGAAAATTGGAGTGTTTGGGGGCCTGGGGCGTAACTGCCTTCCATTTTTTATGAAACATCAATAAACTCTGTGCATTCAGTAATCTGGCATGAGTGGTACGTTGCCAAGGAGAGGGAAAGCAACTGACCCACTCAAGCGGGCAAACAGACAACTTGAAATTCTGAAGACCAGGCAGCATCCTGCCATCCCTGAGGGCCGGGCAGCATCCTGCCATCCCTGAGGACCGGGCAGCATCCTGCCAT
>JADRCC010178547.1:754-12543 GCA_019843855.1 Hylomyscus alleni | reverse complement strand
AGGCAGGGAGGGAGGAAGGAAGGGAAGGATGTAGGCCTGATGCTGAGGCCCAGACATTGGGTTTGCATCCTAGATTAATCATTATAACTTCAGAAAATGATTCTGACTGTCCTTTGGGATCTCCATTTATAAAATGATGTCATACATGCACTTTTTCTCTGAGATTAAGAAAGCTGAGTTCTAGAATGCCTGGAACAACCTAGCCAGTATAGCAAAAGAAATACTTGTACCTGCAGAGATGGATTTCTAGTTCACTGTGACCTATCTAGTCAGCAGTCAAGTTCACACCACAACCTATGTATTTTTTTTCATTTTTTTTCTGATTGTAATTTTTTGTTTTGTTGTGTTTTTATTTTATTAGATATTTTCTTTATTTATATGTCATACAATATCTCCTTTCCCAGTTTCCCCTCCCCCGCCCCCAAAAAACAAAAAACCAAAAACCGAAAAACAACTACAAGAACAAACCTATCTCCTCCCTCCTTCTGCTCACCAACCCACCCTCTCCCACTTCCTGGCCCTGGCATTCCCCTGCACTGGGGCATAGAACCTTCACAGGACCAAGGACCTCTCCTCCCACTGATGACCGACTTGACCATTCTCTGCTATACACATGCGGCTGGAGCCATGAGTCCCACCATGTGTACTCTTTCAACCTATATATTATTAACTCTCTATTATTAACCTATGTAGTATTAACTCTTATAGTATCTTCTCAAATATAATTCTCTATGCATGTAGGAAATGCTCCTCAAACTAGTTGGGTTTGCCTCTTGTCTCTAACATACCCAGAATTGCATTTCTTATTCTTATATAATATCAAGACTCACCTGAATATTCTAAGTGGAGATCTTTGAATTCCTATGTCCTTTAGTCATATGCTATTTGTTATACTTAGTTGCCAAAAAGGAAATCTTTAAAAAGAAAGTATATTTAATTTCACAAGTGATAGACTGCATCTCTTTCAGACTCTGTTAATCCGACTGGTCGAGAATAAAACCACTACCACAATATAAAGCCACATTTGAAACAAGTCTTAATTAAGGGACTTAAAAAAGCAAAATCGCATTTCTCACTGGGTCCAATCAGTGGCAAGCATACACCCTAGGGTAATTCTTGCCTGGGTACCTTCTGCCTACATCAATGAAGGATCCTGACATATTTCCTGTCTGTTGTGCCCAGATTTCAGGGTCCCCAAAGACCACCAGGAGCCTGAATCTGTATACAAAAGCAGAGTCTTTATTCAAGCTTAAGCTCTGCCCCTAAGACTCCTCCAATGCAGCAGATTCATGCTGAGAGCTCCTACCTTAAGTAGGCAGGGTTTTTGTACTAATTTGAGCAGGGAATGGGGGTCTCCAGCCTGGTAGTCGCCTTATTTGGTAAGCGGTATCCTGATGCACAGGGATTGGTCAGCGATGACTTCAGCCAGCTTGAGCAATTTATCTATAATCTCTGGAATTTTAGGCACCTTTCTTCTCTTCCCTGATTGGCTCCGGCCCAGGGCATTTTTCTTTCCTGGTATTTCTATTAACTAGAGTTCAAAGTGGGAACAAGCAGGCTCACGCTGAAGCCAGCTTACAAATCAGTTTTTCCTGCAGCCTGTGTTCCTCACGGTTCACTTACCTCCTGCTTACATGTGATCAAGCCCATCCAAACTCGTTTAGGGGAGTTAAAAACACAAATGGCCTCCAGCATTTAACTTTGGTTCTCAAACCCTTGTTATACACTAAATGTGTAATAAGACTTATTAAGAAATAAGTCCCACATTCATGTAGCTCAGGGAAACACTGTTAAAAATGATTCTCAGTCAAGGAAGGACAATTAGAAAGTTCATACATGTTGAGGAAAAACTATTCTAACCAATAATGTACTAAAAGTAGAGATAAATCTATAAAAGTATTTAATCAAATGTAAGAAACTAAGATGATATAAAATATTCATTGTATTACTTATAATTTTTTAATAGGAAAAGATGTCACTGGACATACCTGTAATACTAGCACTTGAAAGCCTCAGACAGCATCTCAAGTTCAGTTCAGCCTAGGTTATATACTCTGTGCCAGAAAACCAAATCAGAAAAGTTTCAAAAAATATATTTGGGGAAAGAGAAAGAAATTAACACTAATTGAGGGTCTAGGAACTGGTTCTTTTATTATTATTATTATTAATTTTTAATTAAAAATCATTTATTCATGTGTGTTGGTATTTTGCCTAAATTTGTGTTTGTATACTATATGCCTAAGGAGGTCAGAAGAGGGCTTCAAATCTGAACTGGAGTTACAGATGGTTGGGAGTTGCCATGTGTGTGCTGGGAATCCAAACCTGATTCTCAGTAAGAGCAGCCAGTGCTCTGGACCACTGAGTTATCTCTTCAGCTCTTATTATTATAATTTTTAATTGGAAGTCTAATTCAGTTCTTTTTAAGAACAAAATCAGTGATAATGGATAGCCACAATCCCAGATACTCTTTCAGTTCTAAACATGGTCCTACAAAGAAGTTTTTCCTTTTCTCAATTTAGAGATGCTCAATTTAGAGAAGGGCCTCTAGAGACGAGAAAGTGCTTCTGTGTGATATGGTGCATACACAGCCAAAGTTAAAAGGGAATGGCATCAAATGCTTGTTTTCTGTTCTATTCTTTATATTCTAAGTCACTTTAAACTATGTACACACTTTTGAATGTATAACAGGAGAGAATAGGTGACAACATCCAATCATCTTCATTTAAAAATAAGCTACAGTTTATGTTGGATTGACTCAATATTTTTTTTGACTCTGTGCCAAGCCCTGTCATCCTTATTTTTAGTAATTAAGAAGTATAGCATCAAATATAAGGACATCAATAGATGACTATTATATAACATGCTACGTACACAGATGGATATCTAGAAATTATAGACATGAAGCTGTGGCTCATTTGTTGAGTGAATGTATCCAGTAGAAATCTTGTGCAATATTTTTGTTTTTCTTTGTACTGTTTAGGATAGCCCACCGGAGATGATGAGTCTTACAGTTTGTAGTCATCTGCAAGTCTTTATTCCAGTAAGCTGGACCACACCCAAATGTTCCAGAACCTAGGTGTGATTCCAAGTATCCAGAACATCAGAACACAGGGTTTTAAAGGGCAGCCTCAGGAGCCTTCATAAAAGTAAATAGTTTGAAGCAAGCAGTTTCACAGAAGCTGAGACAAGAAGTTAGCTGGAGGAGTTCTACATAAACAGACAGTTTAACAGAATCTAAGATAAGTTAGTCAGAACATCCTGACCTTTGGTTCCTAGAATAGAGTTGGGTAGTTTCCATGGGATTCCCCATCAAGGAGATCAAATTCTAGTTAAACTCAAAATGGCCTTAGCAAGAATACAAGATGGAGGAACCACTGCACTGTTTTGTCCTGTCACAATATCACTGCTGTTTTCAAGGGCAAAGATCTTCAAGATTGTGTTCTAGGTACTATATCTGGCCTTGGAAATACTAGTAGGAGTCAGTGGGTAAGTCTGTAAAATGATTTAAAATGATAGGGTGACTTCATGACATCTGTAGAAAATCTATGCAGGAACAGAACATTCTGCTTCTAGCAGACAGGAAAAAACTTCAAGAAGAGATGGAGTTTTGACAATCTTTTGATTATTTCTTACATTCTTCCGAGCTCAGGTTATTTTAAAGAAATTATAAATACTAGAAACTCAAAAGTTTTAATTGGCAATATCTTACCTAGAATAATTTTTAAAAGACAAAACAAAAACATATGGCTCACAGGATATTTTGTCCTTGTGATTCTGCCAAAAGCATTCTCATCAAGGTTATGACTATCTTTGTGGACAAATCTAAGGTGAACCTTCAACGCTTATTTTCACTTGGGTTATCATTGGCATTTAAACCAGTTTATCATGCCCTCATTCAAATGCTTTCCTTCCTGTTTCTATGACGCTAAATCTTCCTGTTTTCCTCCTGTCTTGCAGACAGTTCTTTTTGGTCTTCTTTGCTAATTCTATACCATCTCCCTGAATTTTAACATGGGGATAAATTTAAATTTCTTTAAATTTCTGTCTTGGATTTCTTTACTGTACAATCATTCAATCCAGTATTAGATTGTCTAAATACTAGACCTTAGCTGTCATGTGTCACATTTTTATATCTAGCTTTAAACTCGTCTTTAAACTTCAGACTTACACCATCACCTATTAATCAACATTTTTATATGTTTTTTTTCAAACTTAACATGGCAAAATAGAGCACTGGATTCATGTGTGAATTTTGGGCTCTGTTTCATATCCCAGTATGTAAAGCTCCTCATGTCTATTTTCCCAGGCCAAAATATTTGTAGTTATCGGCCATGTGCCACATTTTCTGTACCCCTTATCTAATCTAGCCACAATCCCTTTATGTTCTACGTTTTCATTGTCTTTACTTCCAGGCATCTGCTTTGGTCCACCATAACCTCTTTCTTGGACTGTCCCAATATACCCAGTGTAGTACTTTTGTAGTTCTGTGCCTATACCTAATGTAGGAGATGGGGGGAAAACATGTTTGTTTTGTCTCATAGCTTCTGAAGTATATTTAGTGGAGCTCATAGCTTTATTTATATTTATTTATGGAGAGGTGGGATGTATTATGTATGCTGTGGCACATGTCTTGAGGTCAGAGAACAGGAGTCTTATGGATTAAACTAAAGTTCTCAGGTTTGATGGCAAGCACCTTTAACCCCACATCCCCAAGTCATATCACCAGAACATATTTATGATTTCTACCTCATGTGCTCAGTTAATGCTCCATTGGCCCATGTAAAGGTAGATTTATGTGGTGTCTGGCAAGATAAGGCCAAACAAGGAGGTAAAGTAACATAGAAATCTAAAGGACAGAAGCAAATGATGGGAGAAAGCATGGTTGGTGAGGGCAGATTGCTATTTGGGATAATTGAAGGTGGTAGGTGGGAGGGTGTGAAGACTGACAGAAGGAAGATTCTTGGTCAGAGGAGGCTTTGCCTGTGATGTCTAACACTTGAGTATCTTTAGGTTTCTCTACACAGGAATCCACAGGGAAGTTAAAGCTGTTAGCTCCTACACCAGAGAGACAAATGAACCCATAATTCAAGGAGAGTCAGAGTGTGAGTTGTGGAAACTGCTAACTAATTGCAGTCACTCTTGGTTCCTTGGTGGTGTGAGTTTTTACAGTCTTCTGTGCAATGTCTTTTCAACATACTCATTCTGTGTTTCCTAGCACCTTTGTTATGCCAACACACGCATGACAGGACACAGCTTTGGAGGGTTATATTGCTGCTAAGATCACTGTTTTCCCTACCCAAGTTCTTGTCTTCCTTTTGAGTTCTTTATTATGACCTGGTCTCACTCTACAGCCTAGGTTGATCTGGAAGTTGCCATGTAGATCAGGCTGGTCTCAAACTGTAGTCTCGCAAATGCTGGTATTACATATGTGACTTACCATGCCCAGATTCTCTTAGTTATTTCAACTTATTTCTGTGGCATTTGCCTCAGAGAATCAGGGGTTGCCAAACTTTGCCATCATACAAGTCACTCTAAGGATTAAAAATAAAGCATCTACAGTCTAAAAAATCCATTATATAATTATTCTCTCTCAATCCCAGTAAAACTAAACATTTAAAGTGGAAACTAGATCCACTTTATAAAAGTTGAAGATCATAGTAAGAAGAAGGGTAAAGCAAAATGTGTCATTACATTGGATGCTATGAGTCAAGGCCTGCTTTTTGTTGTTCTGGTTAGAGAAATATGTCAGACGCCCAAAATTAAGTCAGCATTATGCTTTCAAACTGAGACTTTACTCTCCCTTTATAGAAAGGGTGATGATAGCATTGAAGTCTCTGCCATCATACTTGGAAATAGGGCCTCAATGTATGTGTGCTGGGACTTTTTTAAACTTTAAAATAATTTTAATATATTTTTATTCTTTGAGAATTTCATACAAATGATCTTTTTAATTAATTTATTTATTTATTAATTCACTTTACATCCCAATTGCTGACACCCTTCTGGTTCCTACTTACACAGTCCTCCCCTCATCTGCTCCCCTCATCCCCCTCCATGAATCCTTTTGGTGTTATATCTAAAAAGCTATTGCTAAATCTAAGGGTGTGACTGGCTTCTAGTCTATGACAGATAGCTGAGATTTGCCCAAAGCCATATCCCTGGAGTCTATATAACTCAGCACCAAGTGGGTTCTCACATGATATTTATAGGAAAGATGACAATGTGGTAAGGCATTACTTGACTCTTGAGGAATGTGAGGTTTATATGGAACCTGACCAGGGGCATGACTCTGAATGGGCCTCAAGGTGGAAACTGAGAAAATGATCTGACTAAAGGGGAGGATACATGTGGACACTTTATGAAGTTATATAGGTCAAGTCAACAAGTGAAGCCTTTCAACAATGTCAAGGGCTTTTGGATTGTGGAAACCCCGGTTTCCACATGTCCATGCAGACTTGTATGAACCATTAGGAAAGCTCTTTAGGGGATGGGAGGTTGACTATGACTAATCTTTATAATATATCACCAAGAATATGGCCTGGTTTGTTGACTATTCTGGCAGCTTGCTGAAAGAGACTATCAAGGTATTTCAATGAATGGCTTTCCACATTATGGACCTTTTTAGATATTCTATTCCAGTGCACCTTCTTTCCTTCATTCCAAACTTGAACATGGCTTTTTTGTTTTTACTAGACTTTCCCATCTATTCTTGTCATTGGTCCTCATACTCAGAAGTGTACTTCTCATTGTCTGGCTGGGAATATCTTCCTATCTCTTCTCTGCCTGATTTACCTCATCCTCCAACCCTTGATTCATCTTTATTAACTCTTGGCATTACTCTTCTCTCTGTCCACTAAAAACTGGTGGAAGGCAAAGTTTCACAATTAGGAGAATGTCAGCTGTGAAGAATTTTCCTTTATATTAATGTTGATGAGGAGAAGATTTTGTTTTCTGTTTTGGTAAATGTAATTTTTAGTTAGGCTTCTGTGAAAAGCAGTGGCTTTCGTCTTTGAAGTTACTAAGGTATTTTTTTTTTCTGTTTTGCATTCTTTGAAAATAAGTAAAGTAGTAGCAAATCAGTGTTCAAAATCTTCACTTACAGTAATCATTCTGAAATATTGCAAATAGCATGGAATATTACCTTTATTCTTTCTGCTTTTCAAAGTTTTAAATTAATTAAAATAAACTGAATTTAAAATGTGGCACAACTTTACAGATAGAGATTGGCCACAGTTTCTTGACACTTCATATACATTTTGTGATAGGAAAAACTATTTATGTTGGAAAAATCTTTATTGTAAGAAAAATCAAAAAGAGTAACTTTGGCCATTTTTATTTATTATTGTCTTTTGTACTCACAGATAGGAAAGGAGAGATTCCATAGATCTCAACATTGGGGTTTTTGCAACAATGTCAGGATGCTGGTGAGTGAGGACAAGCCTGGACTAGGTGGAGATCTGCTGCTTGGTCAAAAGATAAAGCCTAAGCACAGTGTATTTCCCAAAGGAGATGGAGCCGACGCACCATCCTGGGTTGCTTTTGATAAGCAGGTAAGTCATATGACATTGGGGAGACATTCAAATTTCAAATTTTACATGTAGATGTGAGAAAATAGCATCTTCAATATGTATATTAAGGTTGTTTTTATTTTGGCTTTTATACATATTGACTTTGTGCATAATATTTTTTTCAATTTTTTTCTAAGGTGACAAATAAAAATGTGAACAATTGGTCCTCTGTGTCAGCAGGATCCATAGATATGGATTCAACCAACTTGCAATCCAAAATATTTGGCATGGAGTATGTCTATGTTGAGTGTATATGGACCTTTTGTTTGATGTCATTCTCTAATAAAGGGGGAATGCAGTTTGCCTTTTCATCTATTTTTTTCTCTTCCACTCTAACGATGGGGACTGAACCCATGTTCTCAAACTTGTTAGGCAAGCACTCTGCTATTGACCACACCATTGATATTTTAGTATTTATAGCAGGGACAAAGAACAAAGGAAAGAAACCCAAGGCAAGCGGTTATTTTCTATAGGGCAGCATATGGATGTGCCATGTTTACAGTAATCCTGAATCACAGCTTCATGCTTTGTTCTCTAAAATAAACTTGCTATATTATTTTAGTCCCTCCCTGTAAATTGAAAAGAATTCAGGACTAGATAAAGAATTCAAATCACAATATGCTCAATTTATCAAGTGATTCTTTTTTAGTATGTTTTAACATGGATCAGTTGGCAATATTTGATTCTAATCAAAATGTTCTGAAATATGGCAGAAGTGACACATTCCCATGTCATCTGTGATATTATGCATCAGTTAAAGCTCATGTTATTTGAAGCCCAGTTTTGATACTTATAAGAGATGTAACAGACCACAGGTAGGCTTCTTTCTTCCCTGGGAAAGCAGCTTGATTTTCAATATGGGCCAATATTTCTTTAAGAAAATTTTCCATGTCTGGTTCTGTTGTAGACTTAAAGCTCAAAAACAATTTCTGGGCTGAATGACTTGAAGCAATTATGCATGGGTTCCTGCAATTCTGTATCTTATAGAATATTTAATTTTTAAAGGCCAAAGAAAAGGTTCTGTTTTTACTTCTTAAGTAAATAAAGAGTATGTTGATAATATTTTTAACCCAGCATAGGAAGAGTAATATAACCTGTACCGTTCTCTTGCATGTAACTTTGAAAATTCTCTTTATTTCATATTTTCTCAATATTTATTATATGCTTTTCAAGACAAATTTTAACTTCTGTAAGTACTTATAAAATTATGTAGAATATTTCATGAAGATGTAATTATAGTAGCCTCAGACTGCATGAGAAAATGAAGAGCTTGATCATTTCAAATCTGAGTAAATGCAACATAATTCTTTTGTTTATTTTGTTGGTCAACAACTCAATATTCATTGAGCTTTAAATGAGACCCTAAGTCTATGAGATATTAATGTGCCCTGATAAGATGGTGAGCTACCCAGCAGATCCTAGTTAATACCCATAACAAATCATAAAGTGCTTCCTCCATTAGTGGCTCAACAAAACAAGTCAACACCTGTTAATCATTTGTTTTCTTAAAATGAGACACTTTCAACATGCTGTCAGCTTTTCAAATAGCTATTAATCCCAGGGATATATGTAAGGTTATACTCTCAAATAATACAAAGTAGAAGTGAAGGCAATTCTTTGGAGGCCATATTCAAAGAAGTATCTGTAGTAAATATTATTGATGCCCACCCAGGTCCACATTAGGAGGTGTGTTCCCAGTCCCTAGCTTCAGTGACTGTTTTTCCACACTTGCACCCAGACATACCCTAAGCCCTTCCCTAGGAGCTAACAAGATTAACCAAAGCCAAGGGGTTCTGATTCATTCCCTCAAGGTGAGCCAATTATATGCAATGATCCAGGCTCCCTTGTGCTGTCAGGCTAGCATTCAACCTGCTCTGTGAATGAATGCTTGCTTGGCTTATTTCCTCTTCTTTTGGTTCTTTTATCCTGTCCTTAAAAATTCCTCTCAAGGGTGCTGGAGAGATGGCTCAGTGGTTAAGAGCACTGACTGTTCTTCCGAAAGTCTTTTTGAGTTCAGTTCCCAGCAACCACATGGTGGCTTAAAACCATCCATAATGAGATCTGATGCCCTCTGGTGTGTCTGAAGACAGCTACAGTGTACTTTCATATAATAAATAAATCTTTAAAAATAAAATTCCTCTCAAGATATGGTACCAATTCTGCCTCTCCTCTTGCAATATCCAGTTGCTGCTGGTATACCAGCTTAGAGAGCATAGGGCATAGTGGTTCCAGGTTCCACCTCTACTGATGAGGTGTCTGAACACCACTGCTACACTTGCTCAGAGAGTACAGGACAAGTCCGAAATGGGTGGGGTCCATAGTATGCCTTTTCCTCCAGGAGTCATATGCTACTGCCTGCCAGGCTAGTAGTGGGTAAAGTGGAGCCTTCTCTGGTAATGTAAAAAATTTTTAATTCCAAACCAGAGTTTCTATCCAGCCTTTGACCATTTAGTTCCCCAACTTTTATATTTACAATAAGTCTTAAATGGCACAACAGCTGGGCAAATATCTATACTTTATGCTGTTAGAATCTATTTTCCTATCAATAACCCTGAATTATTACTTACTATGTTTCATCTGGGATGCTCTTAACTCCAAATGGCAGCCCTCAGGGCCACATTTTTATGACTCACCTAACTGATGGTAGCTTCTCCTTCCTCTTCCACCTTCTTTCCCAAGCCCAGGAAACCTAAACCCCACGTATGTCTTTTTCTGCCCAACTATTGTCTGTTGACATCTTTATTTAGCAATCAGAAATAACTGGGGGGGGGGGGGGCAGGGTCACAAGTCTATGTGCAGACTCCCGATCTTGGGGCACTATACTTAGCATTATAGTAGACAGCAGGACCAAACCTCAACAATTCCTCTTTTTAGTCCAATAAAAGGCTCATATTCTCTCAGATATGAATTGAATACAATTAAAATAATTATGAAAATTATAAGGTATAGTATATATTTATAATGACCACTCCATTATATTTACCAATTTAGATAAAGTATTTTATCATTTATTCTAATTTAATGAGTTGACAATTCTATACCTCAGTCATCTTTGATTTTAACTTGTATTACCATCTGAAAACCATCTTCTTAAATATAGAACACCTTCTTTAATGCTGAACAGCATAAGTTTAATTTGAGATTATATCTAGTCTTCAACCCCGTCAGAGATTTGAGAAGGAATAAATATTTGAATATGCAGGAAGGGCAGGAATGCAGCTTCCAAAATGAAATAATTAGCAGAGACAGCTGACTGCCTGGACAGTCCCCAATATTCCTTTTAATGTTGGAGCATCAAGCTTCAGCCTTCTGGCCCAGAATATCTGACAGACCTTACGTGGGGCAGGAATTATGAAGGAATAGCTTTCTATATTTTAGCAGAGCTTATCAGCTGACTATTCTGTGTCCATTTGTCCTTTTTGGACAGCATTCTGTCTGCAAATAAACTTAGGACACTTCTTGCCCAGTGGCTACCTTGCCACAGTCAAATCAACTCCACATGGAGGTATTGATGCTCATCACCTTCTTTGAAGTAGAATGGGGGTACTATCAGAGGCAGATCTGTCTTATAGTCAAAAGATCTTTTAATAATGAAGTAGTCTTAAATGCCATATTCTGTGGATCCTGACACATTTGAAGACCATCTATCTATATATAGTATAATTGATTTGTTAAACATTGATTATTTTTAGCTATTTGAGTCACCTTGAAAATATTTTATTGTAATTAGCTAAATTAGAATCTAATATGACCATGAGTTTGACTATTAACTTGCATCATTTAATTATTTTAAACAGTTTATAATATCAGCTATTAAAAGGACTGGGTTTAAGCCTTGTATTCTTAAATGAGTTGCATAGGCACAATGCCTATCTAAGAATAACAAAATTAATTTAAAAGTTTGTATCAATATACAAAGATTTATACCAATGAAAACCTTAAGCCTGTATCAATATATAAATTCTGTACCAATGTAAGAAAATATAACTTCAATTCTGCACTAAAATGTAAAGAATTCTACCAATGTAAGATTATGGCTATAAAATGTTTGTTGAAGAAGAGTAAATTTAGTAATCCATTCCCATGTATCTAATTTCTTATAATATTACTCTATCCCCAATTTTCTTTTTAATATCCTTCCCTTTAACTATGAAAGAAAGGATAGAGAAGATGAAAAAAATAGAAATCACTGAATCTAAGCTCTCTATTTAGTTTCCTCCA
>JADRCC010178532.1:7994-10545 GCA_019843855.1 Hylomyscus alleni | reverse complement strand
CAGGTAGATATCAATTGATGATAGCTTCTCAGTTTGTAATGTGGTCTCATATCCATCCCCACCCCCCAGGACTGGGACTCTGACTATCTTATACCTGCGCAGGTTGCCAGCTCAGGGATTTCATCTGGGTACTTACAGATGTGCCCCAACAATTAGAGCAATGCCTTTCTCAGAGAAAACATAGGATAAACATATGTGCCTGTCTGTGTCCCCATGAGACTAAAAACCCTGATGGTAGTCTTTTTGCCCTGTGTCTGCCTCAGTCTGTCTGTCTTCTTCTGCCTCAGCCTCTGGCAATGACAGCTTCTGGGAACCTGTTGAGGCTACCTGGCTTTGCTTCCAACCACAGGCAATCACTTTCAAGAAATATACATTTATTTTCGGCCCTCGAGTTACTTCTTGATGTGTTAAATTGCAAACAAATTGTGGTAGTTTATGAAAATGGTAGTTTAGGAGAATGATGTAATACACATAGCCAGGACAATTTTCTGTTTCTGGACAGCTGCAAGACCAAAACATCTGGAGAGAGTCACAGACACCTTCATGTCTTGTCCTGATATAATCACCAAACAGCTCAGGCCTTTCAAGATGTGATATACAGATATCCAAAGACAGGCCAGACTTCACTCTGGGATGTAAACTGAGACTCTCAAATATAACTCAGAGACCCCCTACTATTGGTCAAAACCCCCCAAATATCTTAGTGGCCTATAGCAGCCAAATACCAACACAGGAAAGTACAACTTAGAGGCCTTCAAACTTTGAATTAAATAACCTTAAGTATTGTTATGGTGGTGGTGGTGGTGGTGGTGGTGGTGGTGTGTGTGTGTGTGTGTGTGTGTGTGTGTGTGTATTATACATGGGCATGCACGTGCCACAGGGTATGTAAACAAGTCTATTTTGTAAAGTCAGTTCTCTTTTTCCACCTTTAAGTGGTTTCTGGGGATCAAATCCAGATCATAGTGTTTATTTAGTAAATACCTTTACCAGCTGAGCCATCTCTGTAGCCTGGCCTCCAAACTTTAGACCTGCAATATTGAATGGCTCACAAAAGTGGAAAAAAAAAGAAAGGAAGGAAGGAATAAAGGAGGAAGGAAGGAAGAAAAAAAGACTGACTGACCTAGGGACATCAAATTCCAACTTACCAGCCTACATATATTTTTGCAAATTCCTTACTTGTGATTCAGATACTTACATAGCTCAAATATCTCATACCCTTGTCACGGACACCCATAAAACCATGATGCCCACACACTGGGAGACAGAAACATAAAACAACCAAAAGGACAGGTCTCAGGGACGAGGATCTCTCTTACAACAAATATCTCAGAGACCTCAGGGTATGATGCACAAATTTCTTTAAACCCAAAGTTCTTGGGGGCTTGGGGGATTGGAGGAGAATGGGAGACAAGTTCAAGATAGGGTTTCTCTGTGAAGTCCTAGCTGTCATGGAACTGTCTCTGTGACCATGCTGGCCTTAAACTCAGAGATCCATCTTCCTCTGCCTTCTGAGTACTGCCTAGGGAAGCCAAAAGAGTTTATAGCACAAATATAGTGGACCCCTCTGCCGTATATATATGTCATAGAAGTCACATGTAGGATACAAAGTCCTCCAAGCATCAGATGCTTGTGATCTCATGGGTTTAATGGCATTGTATCCCACATAAAACCCCTCAAGTTGCTCAAATGCTCATTCTTGAAATGCACGATCACAACAGTGTGACAATGTGTGTACTTCTAGACAAAATGCATAATGCGGATCAGATATTTTCTCTATTGGAACAGAAACTCTTAAACACCCCAGAACTCTCTCACTCTTGACAAAAGCCCTCCATTCCTCAAAAGCCTCACATCTGAGTCCCAGGCTCCCAGATACCTCAAGCCTCCAACAACCTGCAGCAAAGACCTCCAAATGTGTCTAAGATGTATCTATACAGACCATGAAAGAAGTCAAACATGATTCCATAGAGAAACACACAAAGGGAGATTTATGCCAGATAGAGTGCCACAGTGAGGTATTGCTAGAATCCTGAGTAAGACATAGAGCAAGACTAGGTGAAACAGAGATAGAGGTAGAATGAGAGAATGAGAATTAGGGAAAATATACTGAAAACCTGCTGTCTCTGTTGAGTTAGGCTCAACCTCAGGATCCTGACTCAGGCACTTGAATAACTTCCTGCTCTCCCAAAAGTTGTCTTGTAACATCCACCAGTATATACCTACATGCTCACAAAATAAATACACAATAAGTAAGTGAATGTCTTACAAAAGAAACCAATTAATTGCTGGCTTGCTTACAGTTTTGGAGAGTTAGTCCATGATCATCATGGCAAGCAGACAGGTATGGTACTAGAACAATAGATGAGAGTTTACATCTGATCCACAGACATGACGTGGAGAGAGAGCTAACTAACGTGACATGGGCTTTTGAAATCCCAAAGCTCACTTCCAATGACATACCTCTTCTAACAAGGCTTTATACCTTCTAATCCTTCCCAAACAGTTCCACCAAATGGGTGCCCAAGCATGGAGGTCAGTCTCATTGAAACAA
>JADRCC010178532.1:494-2994 GCA_019843855.1 Hylomyscus alleni | reverse complement strand
TCCCAGCAGACAAGAGGCAGGGCCAGCGCTCCTGCCCTCACTCCCTTGGGACTGACTCACCTGTAACCCCCATGTCCAGGGACAGCTTGGCGTGCAGGGCTTGCTCTCCCAAGTGCTACAGCAAGTAAGGGACAGAGCCAACTCTCTTGCTCTCATGACCTTATCAAGGCCAGCTCTGCCACAGGTGGCAAAAGAGAGGGGAGAGCATCTGTTCCTCACCAAAACCAATCAAAACAATAAAACCTCATCCTGAGGGGCTGGTGAGATGGCTCAGCTATGAAGAGCACTGACTGCTCTTCCAGAAGACCTGAGTTCAATTCCCAAGCAACCACATGGTGGCTCACAACCATCTGCAATGGGATCCAATGCCCTCTTCTTATATGTCTGAAGACAGCTACAGTGTACTCGTATACATCAAATAAATAATATTTTTAAAAATTTTAATTAAAATTTTTCAAAAAAAATAAGAAGAGCTCTTTCATTCTGGTCAGCTGATTCACTCGTAGTCCCACTGCAGTATGCCTGCAGGAGTCCTTCTTAATACATCACCTCCATTCCCTGGGGACTCTACCTCTTGGTGCAGACCAAGGGTTCCCCTAGCTATTTCCTGTCATCCTCTCAGCCTCCTTCTAGCTCAATTCCATTCTTTTGGATCACCCACTAACTCACCAAAAACAGTTTCTACCACAGACTCTCAGTGGCCCCAGTGGACTGGGCCTCAGGTAGGCAATTTTCACTATCCTTCTTGTCATGCATTCCCATCTCTCCAGAAATACTCTTGGTCCTGCTGCAGTTTGCTTGTAGGAGCCCTTCCTCCCATTCACCTTTATTCTCTGGGGACTCTGCCTCTTGGTGTGAACCCAGGGTCTCCCCTGCTCTTTCTCACTCTCCTCAGCAATTCTTCCTAGTCCATCTTCATTTCTTTATATTACCTGCCAACCCACAGAAACATTCTTGACCAGGAATCTACAGCCACTATACTTGGCGAAGATCCACAGTAGGCAACAGCAACAAAAGAACAGAACACCCACTCAACAAAGACACAGCCAGATATGTAACTAAGGAACACCTCAAGCATCATAAATTTCATATACCTAGGTTCAGTACAAAAACATAAACAGCCAAGACAATATGCCTCCTCTAGAAGCCAACAACACTATTGCAGTAGACCTTAAGAACAGCAATTTAACTGAAATACAAGACAAAGGCTTCAAAATAGCAATTATGAATATGTCCTAGGAACTTGAAAAGAATGTGAATAAATGGCTTAATGAAGACAGGAAAGACAAAAACATTGAACAAAATAACCAAAACATATCAAGACATCAAGGTAGAAGTTAACAAATGGATAAAACACTAAAGAAATAAAGCCAATCTGAAATAAAACTGGAAATAATAAATTTAGGATGCCAAATAAAAAATTCAGAGGTAAGCCCCAGCAAGAGATTATAAGACACTTTTACTGGCTGCTTTTGTGTGCCAACTTGACACAGGCTGGAGTTATCACAGAGAAGGGAGTTTCAGTTGGGGAAGTGCCTCCATGAGATCCAGCTATGGGCCATTTTCTCAATTAGTGATCAAGGGGGTAGGGCCCCTTGTGGGTGGTGCCATCCCTGGACTAGAAGTCTTGGGTTCTATAAGAGAGCAGGCTGAGCAAGCCAGGGGAAGCAAGCCAGTAAGGAACATCCCTCCATGACCTCTGCATCAGCTCCTGCTTCCTAACCTGCTTGAATTCCAGTCCTGACTTCCTCTGGTGATCAACAACAATGTGGAAGTAAGCTAAATAAACCATTTCCTCCCCAACTTGCTTCTTGGTCATGATGTTTGTGCAGGAATAGAAACTAATACAACACTGAAAAATTTTATGCCTTGAAAACAAGGTAGAAGAAATGAATAGGTAGCCAGTCTGTCTGGGCTGGTGTCCTGAGCCTACTTTGGGTGCAAGCTCCACAGCCAGTCCCTCAAGACCCAGAGGAAGCACTCTGACATGCCCAGGATCAGAGGTGAGGAGGACCCAACATCTGTCCCAACACCAGGAGAAACTGGGACCAGCGGGACCAGGCACACAAGAACTCTGCCAGCCCAGTGGCTTGGGTTCCTTCGGGTCTCTCTGGGCTGGTGTCCTGAGCAGACCTTGGGTGCAAGCTCCACAGCCAGTCCCACAACACCCAGAGGAAGCTCCACTCCCAGGTGCTCTAACAAGCCCATGGTCACAGGATCCCAAAATCACAGGATCACAGAGACAGCTTGACTCTAAGGAGTTCTGACACAACCAGGATCACAGGAAGGACAGGCTCCAGTCAGATATAGCAGGGGCAGGTAGCACTAGAGATAACCAGATGGCGGGAGGCAAGCATAAGAAAATAAACAACACAAACCAAGATTACATGACATCATCAGAACCCAATATTCCCACCATAGCAAGTCCTGGACACATCATCACACTGGAAAAGCAAGATTCAGATATAAAATCACTTCTCATGGAGATGATACAGGACTT
>JADRCC010178515.1:366-15898 GCA_019843855.1 Hylomyscus alleni | reverse complement strand
GGGAGGATAGGATAGGGAGTTTCCAGAGGGGAAGGGGAAGGGGAAGGGGAATTACATTTGAAATGTAAACAAATAAAATATCCAGTAAAAATAAAGGAAAGAAGAGAAGAGAAGAGAAAAGAAAAGAAAAGAAAAGAAAAGAAAAGAAAAGAAAAGAAAAGAAAAGAAAAGAAAAGGAAAGGAAACTAGAATCAGACCTGCCACGTGACCCAATTCTATCACTCAGGCACATTCCCAAACACTAATACAGGGACACAACCCCATTTATGTTGATTGCTTCTCTATTCACAGTAACCTGGACATGAAATTAGCCTAAATGTCCATCAACTGATGAATGCATAATGAAAACTGTGAGTAACGGGAATTTATTCCATTATAAAGAAATATGACATTAAGTGAATGGAAGTAAATTCCATTATACTGAGTGTAATACTCAGACCCAGAAAAATCAAACACTGCAGGTTCTTACTCATATGCAGATTAGAACCTCAAATCTCTAGATTTGTGTTTGACTTCCAGGACTCATAGAACACAAGGAACCAGAAAGGAACAATTGGTGGGGAAAGGGAAGGAAGATCTAAATGGGTGTGGTATAAGAGAAAAGAGGTAATATAAATGAAAAGAGTGGAATAATGCAGTAGTGTCCTAGTTTGCTTTCTATTGTTGTAATAAACAGTTGGCAAAAAACCAACTTGGGGTGGAAAGGATTTATTTGGCTTACATCACTATCAAATCCATCATTGATAGAATACAGAACTGCTCCTGTCTAAAGGAAATCCAGGGACCAAGAGTGGAGCAGAGACTGAAGGAAAGGCCATCCAGAGACTGCCCCACCTGGGGATCCATCCCGTATGCATCCACCAAACCCAGACACTATTGCTGATGCCAAGAAGTGCTTGCTGACAGGAGTCTGATATGGTTGTCCTCTGAGAGGCTCTGTCAGAACCTGACCAATACAGATGTCATGCTTGTAGCCAACCATCTGACCCAGCACATGATGACCCCAGTGGAGGAGTTAAGGGAACAACTGAAGGAGCTTAAGGGGTTTGCAACCCTATAGGAAGAACAATATCAATCAACCAGACACCCCCTACACCTCCACCCCCACCCCTAACCCCTGCCACCCAGAGCTTCCAAGGACTAAACCACCAACCAAAGAGTACCCATGGCTCCAGCTCATATGTAGCAAAGGATTGCCTTATCTGGCATCAATGGAAGGGGAGTCCTTTGGTCCTGTGAAGACTCGCTGCCCCAGGATAGGCAAATGGCAGGGCAGGGAGGCGAGAATTGTTGGGTGGGTAGGGGAGCTCCCTCATGGTAGCAAGGTGAGGGGGAAAGGGATGGGGGGGGAAATAACGAATTTTTAAAAAAAGAAAAAAAAAGATTTCAAGTGTAAACCTGGAATCAGAACTGAAGTGAGACTCATGGAAGAATTCTGCTTATTGTCTTGCTTTTTATGACTTGCTCAGTTTCCTTTTTTATACAACCCAGGACTATGTGTTCAGTTAACTGGGTCCTCAGATGGCCCATGATCTTGCCTACAGATCCGTCTGAATGGGGCAATGCCTCAATAGAGGCTCCCTCATCCAGGATAACTCTAGCTTGTGTCAAGTTGAGAAAAAATACTGGACTAGGTTTAAGTTTTGTTCTCAACATACAGTTTTAAAGCAATGAAGTTCTTCAGTGGCCAAGATGAAGTAAGTAGATAAATATAAGAAATTTAGCAATGTCACTAGATGTTTCACTTTTATCAGGAAAGTGTGAAAAACAATCCCTTCTAATTGTGTCTGAAAACAATCTCATAAGAGGGTAAATTAGAGTAGAAAAGAAGACCATCAACTCCAAAGTAATGCTCACACAGGCAAACACTCAAATAATGAAAAACATTTGCATAAAATTTACCACTAAATTATAAACATTGAACAGTCTGTATCCTCTTTGTAGAATGATTAAATAGAAAAAAGCAAATTAAAATATATTCACCTAACACTTTAATCTACTTTATTTGATATTTATGTAAGAAAATGATTTTTAAATGAAGTATTTATCATAATAATAGTTTGCAATTGAGTAGGTAATAGATTTGCTATCTGCATTCAACAGAGAGTAGATCCCTAAATAAAAAAAAAAAAAAAACTCTGATGCAAAAGAAGTTTTAAGAGTGACTTAAAATTTAGAGATTCTCTGAATTCAACCTTACCCCAACAGCTACCACATAATGATATTCTATATATCAAATGAAATTAATACAAGATGAGATGACTCTTTCATCACAGCAGGCAGACTGAAGTTAAAGAAACTGAATATGGATCAAGGTATTAGATATTTAAAGGGCATCTCAGGTACATGGCAATACAGAATATTTATCCTGACTGACATTTTAATATTCTGTATAAACAAAGATATTTTAAAGAGATTTATTATTTTAAGAATACGAAATTTGAAAGTTATTCCTATTTTTTCTTCAAAATATATGGTTGCCTTGATCTAAAGTCATTTCTTCAGCCATTTATAATCATAGCTAAGCTTATATAAGGCAAACAGTTCAAGAAATTCAGAAATTACCACTTAAAGCACAAATCTTACTCTAAATAATTCTCATATGAATGCTAATGTCTTTCTAGATCTAAACATATCTGCAAGGATATGCTTGCCTTTTCCTGAGCATAAATAACAAAACAGAAATTCATTTCTGATTATGTTGTATATGACATAATTTTGTGAAAATATGTATCACTTAAATTAGGAAATCTATGTGGCTCCTACAGAAATATCTGAGTCATTTATTTCTTAAGAATAGAGGCTAGTTTGCCTTCCCTGAAAGATATGACAATTGTGCCTCACATACTTGATTAAGAATAATAATCTCTTTAAGTCTTATAAAACTGATACAGTTAGCATGAAAGACTGGGTATACTAGGATACAGATTATATTCTTGAATTTAGGTTCAGCTTTCTTACAAATGCATTGTCAAAAACAAAAATGTAGTTATAATCCTGTCAAAATAACCACTGAATACCGTATTTATTTATCTATGGTCTGTTCAAAATTATTTAAATTTCATGCTGTGCAAACCATATAAATATATACCCAGGGAAAAGAAAGCATCACATGAATCTGAAATATTTTTAAATGAAAAGGAAAAACTGAACAAATTAGGAATAGAAATAATGAACTTGATTATGGTTGACTATGAAAAACATATCTAATATTACACATAGTGATGGAGGACTACATGTTTGTATATGCCTAGGAGTGGCATTGCTGGGTCCTGAGATACTACAATGTCAAATTTTCTAAGGAAATGCTAAGCTGATTTCCAGAGTGGTTGTAGCAACTTACAATCCCACCAAAAATGGAGGAGTGTCCCTCTTTCTCCACAACCTCACCAGCATCTACTGTCACCTGAGTTTTTCATCTTAGTCATTCTGATTGGTGTGAGGTGGAATTTCAGGGTTGCTTTGATTTGTATTTCCCTGATAACTAAGGATGTCGAACATTTCTTTAGGCGTTTCCACCATTCGATTTTCCTCAGCTGAGAAATCTCTGTTTAGCTCTGTTCCCCATTTTTTAATAGGGTTATTTGGTTATCTGGAGTCTAACTTTTGAGTTCTTTGTATATATTGGATATTAACCCTCTATTGGATGTAAGGTTGGTAAAGATCTTTTCCCAATGTGTTGGTTACCATTTTGTCCTGGTTGAAAGTGTTCTTTGCTTTTCAGAAGCTTTGCAATTTTATGAGTTCCCATTTGTTTATTGTTGATCTCAGAGCATAAGCCATTGGTGTTCTGTTCAGGAAATTTTCCCCTGTGTCCATGAGTTCAAGGCTCTTCCCCACTTTTCTTTTCTATTAGTTTCAGTGTATCTGGTTTTATGTGGAGGTCCCTGATCCGCTTGGACTTGAGCTTTGTATAAGGAGATAAGAATGGATCGATTTGCATCCTTCTACATGCTCACTGCCAGTTGAGCCAGCACCATTTGTTGAAAATGCTGTCTTTTTTCCATAGGATGGTTTTAGGTCCTTTGTCAAAGATCAAGTGACCATAGGTGTGTGGGTTCATTTCAGGATCTTCAATTCTATTCCATTGACCTTCCTGCCTGTCTCTGTATCAATACCATGCAGTTTTTAGCACAATTGCTCTGTAATACAGCTTGAGGTCAGGGGTGGTGATTTCCCCAAGAAGTTCTTTTACTATTGAGAACAGTTTTTGCTATCTTGGGTTTTTTTTTTGTTGTTGTTGTTATTCCAAATGAATTTGCAAATTGCTCTTTCTAACTCTATGAAAATTGAGTTGGACTTGTGATCGTGATCGAGTTGAATCTGTAGATTGCATTCAGCAAGATGGCTATTTTTACTATATTAATCCTGCCAATCCATGAGCATGGGAGATCTTTCTGAGATCTTTGATTTCTTCTTCAGAGACTTGAATTTCTCGTCATACAGATCTTTCACTTGTTTGCTTAGAGTCACATCAAAGTATTTTATATTATTTGTGGCTATTGTGAAGGGAGTCATTTCCCTAATTTCTTTTTCAACTTGTTTATCCTTTGAGTAGGGGAGGGCTACTGATTTATCTGAGATAATTTTATATCCAGCCACTTTGCTGAAGTAGTTTATCAGGTTTAGGAGTTCTCTGGTGGAATTTTGGGGGTCACTTAAATTTATTATCATATCATCTGCAATAGTAATATTTTGACTTCTTCCTTTCCAATTTGTATCCCTTTGATCTCCTTTCCTTGTCTACCTGAGGACCCAGCTGTACCACCCCTGGGCAGATACCCAAAACATGCTCCAACATGTAACAAGGACACATGCTCCACTATGTCATAGTAGCCTTATTTAAAATAGACAGGAGCTGAAAAGAACCCAGATATCCTTCAACAGAGGAATAGACACAGAAAATGTGGCACATTTACACAATGGAGTACTACTCCACTATTAAAAATAATGAATTCAAGAAATTCTTAGGCAAATGGATGGAACTATAAAATACTAACCTGAATGAGGTAACCCAGTCACAAAAGAACACACATGGTATGCACTGACTATTGTGGTTATAGCTCAAAGCTCTGAATACCCAATATACAATTCACAGACCACATAAGTTCAAGAAGAAGGAAGACCAAAGTGTGGGTGCATTGGTCCTTCTTAGAAATGGGAACAAAAGACTGGAGCAAGTACTGAGACAAACTGTGGAATAGAGACTGAAGGAAAGGCCATCCAGAAGCTGCCCCACCTGGGATCCATCTCATGTACAGACACCAAACCCAGACACTATTGTGGATGCCAAGAAGTGCTTGCTGACAGGAGTCTGATAAAGCTGTCTCCTGAGAGGCTCTGCCAGAACCTGACAAATACTAGGTGGATGCTCTCAGCCAATCATTGGACTGAGCACGGGATCTCCAATGGAGGATTTAGAGAAAGGACTGGAGGAGCTGAAAGAGTTTGCAACCCCACAGGAAAAACAATAATATCAACCAACCAGGCCCTCCAGAGCTCCCAAGGATTAAATCATCAACCAAAGAGTTCACATAGAGGGACCCATGGCTCCAGCTACATATGTAGCAAAGGATGGCCTTGTGGAGCATCAGTGAGAGGAGAGACCCTTGGTTCTGTGAAGGCTCAATGCCCCAGTATAGGGGAATGCTAGAATGGCTGGGTGTGTGGTAGAATACCCTCATAAAAACAGGAAGAGGGAGGATGGGTTAGGGGTTTCTGGAGGGGAAACCGGGGTAGGGGATAACATTTGAAATGTAAATAAATAAAATATTCCATATAAATAAATAAATAAATATAAATAAATAAATAAATAGACTTCAAGTCAAAAAAAAAATACCAGTAATACAATGAGAACGGGACTGCTAAATGTAGCGATGGGAGAGTGGAGTAGAGGAGGGAGTGACATTAACACTAAAGACTTTTAGAAAACCACATGGAAAGCCACTACTGTAGTAGTCTCCTGAAGTATATCCAGCATACACACATACATAGTATACATATGCGAATTTAATGCAATTAGCCTATAATGGAATGGGAGCAATGGCTGTCCAAGACACCACCAGCTATCAAATGAAAAACCCAATGCTATGTATGAACTAACTTTTTTAGACCACGGTGTTTTACAAACACTTTACAAGTACATATTACAAATGTAAAACTCAGAAGAAGAAAATTAAAAGGTGTCGAAAGAGATGGATGGCTACAGAAGCTTTCTGTTGAGTTTTCCATTTTCATACCAATTCTCACAAATTTTTCTGTATATTTAATACAAAGCTAAAAATCTGGCATATTTTTTTCTCTAGAAACTGAGAATGCCCCCAAACGTCTGGTTTCATGGTATTGGTTATTCTCCAAAACTTGCTGGTAAGGCTATACTGCTGAAGACGTCACCCAGTTGACTCACAGACATGGAGAAATCAGCTGTTACCAACCTGAAAGCTCCATCACTAGCTAGCTTTCTGAATGTTATAGGTTCTGTACACACTCTCAGAGAAGAAACAGAATGAACAAGAGCTACAATAACAGCTGGATATGGAGGCCATGGATATGGAGGCCAACAATTAATGGCATGAATGAAATGGGACTAATTAAACACTTTTGATTTTGAGCAAATACATTAAGTTTTATTTAAAGTTCATTACACATAAGGAATGCATTCTTGGTACCATTACCTGGGACACAATTCCACAACCGGCTGTATCATATGCCCTAGGGGAGGACCTTGGAGCTATTGATTTGATAAATGAATATAATAATAAATTGCTTCTTAAAGTCTTTATATCTGCATGTCAGTGTGTCTCTTAATCATCATCAGAAAAGTTTCTATTTATATAGTAAATAGTGACTAATATAGAGGCCTACAATTAATCAATATGCAGAGAATAAGAGACTGTGGGGTATTCTGATATGTGTGTAGGGGGTGGTGTATAAGCACTCCCCACATGGCCCAGGATTATCAAAGAAGATGGGCAAAGTTACAGAGAATATCTTCAGCTAACAGTGTTTACCAGACACAGCTTCACCCTTGCAAACATGAAGTGACAGTGGCTGTGCATTCATGCATAAGACATGTGTGAGATAAATCCAGAGAAAATCCCAGTACAGATAGATGTGGGAGGGAGTCATGAAGTACCATCCACAGCTGAGAGGAATTGGCAAGTGATGACAGCACAGAGCACAGCCATTCTTCCAGGATGTGTACTCTGTGAGGCTCTCCATGCTCCTATACCCATCCACATACAGGCGGCACTGTGCATACACAATAGTTTTAAAATAAGAGAGCACATAAATTAGAGATGAATAATGTTGGGGAACGTAGGAGGAAAGTTGGAGGAGAAAGATTGTGAGTGGATTTGGTGGAAATACAGTATATGCATGCATAAAATTATCAAATAGCAGAAAAGGGAAAGTAATTCCAATACATCTATGATAATAAAAATTAGGTGGAAATAGTCAAGAAAAATAAGGACCAACTCCATAGACTTGAAAGCCCAGAAATAAACCTTGCATTTACAATCAATGTATTTTCCATCAAGAATGTTCAAACAATAAATTAAAGGAAAAAACATCTTCAATAAATGAGACTAAAACAAGTGGATCGTCCCATGCAAAATGGTGAACTGGATCCTCTTGCACATCATACAAAATGATATAACATAGAAAACAGGCTTAAACATAAGAACTACAGCTACAAACCTCTTCAAAAGAGATGTGTATGTATATATCTATTTTTTTCTATGCATGGGAGGGCGTCAATGAAGAAGGTAAAGGAACATACACATGCACACAGAAGACTCAAACCTCAGTTAAACTTGGCTCATTGTTGAAAAAAAATCATATAACTCTACTATAGTTCTTGCTGATGCCACTATGTTATAATCTTTCCACTCAAGCTACATATGGTCTACATGTCTGTCTTCCTAAAACATTTTTATAATCCTTTCCAAAGCTTGAGTATTAATTAAGCCTTGGAAACAAACCTGTAGCAGAGATATGAGATGCTTTTCATTCACCATATATTAGCCTACGAAATAACTTCTTCATTTTAAATCTATTGCAGGTTCTCACCTACCGTAAAGAAAATAAGCCATGGTAAGCTGTGCACTAAGAAATGTGAAGTCTAAGCTTCTAACTCACAGCACTCTTACAAAGTTATCAATCAGTTATTTCCTAACCATGTGTGTGTAAGAACTAGAATGGTGCCGTGAAATGTTGGTAATCAAATATCAAATGCTTATCAGATATATTTTATGCAGTTAATGCAGATTTCATTATTATATAAATATTAAACTACATCCTCCCACAACATGAGTCTATTTCAATGTCTCATCCGTAGCATCATCTACAACAGATCTTATAGATGCTCGGTTTACCAGAAATTATACAACTAAACTTGTAATTAAGTCTCTTCTTTGGTATTTTACTCAAATCTGTCTTCCAGCTTCTATAAATTTATAATAAAATATCAATAAAAATTATATTTCACTGGTACAAAATTTTACAATTATATATCAGTATATAATTAAAAGATAGAAATATCTAATAAAATGTTATATGTGTATATATTTAGAAAAAAGTACTATTTCATATTACAAAAGTATTGAAATTGTTAAATGATCAAATTTACATTAATTATTTTTAAATGATCTTTGAAATTCCATAACAGTTTCTAAAATTAAGATTAGAGATAATTGTACAAAAATGAATTTTAGTGACTAAAATGGTAATTTCTAAAGACAAGTGATTTCTAAAAATATTCTGTTGTCAAGTAAAATTAAAATTAGTATTCTTTCATAACTAACACATAAAATTAAATATTAAAGCATCAACATTGATATAAATTGTTTTTGCACAATATAAGTTGTCACTAAAATATAAACTATATAGAAAACAAATTTATCTTAATTAGAATCCAGAACATTTGCTTTAGAAATTTCTGAGGAAACTTCCCACTGGCCTCTTATCATAATCACAAAAATGAGTAATGAATGTAGATGAAAATTTCTACAAAATATATTATTCAAAAACATGAAAAAAAAACATAGAGCTGTGTGCTTGAAATTACCAACCACTTGATCTCTTTGCATGTGGTATGTCAGTAGCTCAAGTTCATTTAAAATAACTGTATAGAGACACTCACAATGACCTCCAGTATTGGAGATATACATACCTGCCCACACCAACCATATTCCAGCATTGTAGTGTTGGAGAATATAAAGTTTTCAAGATGGCAAATGTGAGCACAAGAGCTGTTGATTCATTTAGAAGGACTGCGATTTTCCTTCTTTAAACTTGTTATCAGCTGCAACTCTGTACTTAGCCTTAACACTGCCCCAATCCGAGCTTTGTTGCAATGTTGTGCCCTTACAGCTAAAACCTGTTGATAATGAACCTGAACCTATTATTTTGAGTCAATGAATTGAAAGAAATAGGGCAAAGAATGAAAGCCACAGGGCCAATTACGAGCGTTCTTTGATGTATTACTTGCCAGCATCCACCATATCACTTTGTGTCTTTGTCTTGAACCCTCTGTTAGTCATTAATTATTCTGGAAGGGTTAAAGTTCAGCGAGCTAATTGCACAAACCATCCTTCTTGGTAGGGATTCTCCATCTCTGACACTTTCCCCAACTGTGCCCAGCCACCTTGCATTGTGCCAATTACCTAATTCCTGAGATGTTTGCTTGGCCTTCCAGCATCTTTTCAAGCTTTGCCTAAAATATTTATTCTGGGTTGCCTAGAGAACAAACCAAACTAACTTAAGATTTGACTGGTGGTTATCTTTGGATACAATCTTTGCTAACTTGAATGTTAACGTGAAATCTGCTCTATGCCCATATCACAACCTTGTTGTCATAATAAATAAAAGTACTTTGATAACTTGGTCTTTCTAATAGTTTTAAATCATTTGTTCTACCCTCCTACACAGACTTACTCTCCAGTCCTCTTCTACATTTGCCAGTCAAGCTCCAAATAGAGAATATTCTTTCTTTCTTTCATACCATGGCTTATATTTCTTTATAGTTATCAAAATGTTCAAAACTCCACCGTCTACTGTGTTCTAATTCCACTAAGCTGCTAGTGAACTTTTATAAGGCAATTGCTTGAGGGCTGAGCAAGCATTAATCACTCTGATCACTTCACTCATTTCATCAGTCAGTAATTGCTGACCAACTTCTACAAGTCAAGCAGGTACTATGCATAGAGACTGAGCTAGTCAAGTTCAGACAAATCAGAAGATCGCCAAATAATCACTGAAAACAAATAAATATACAGAGCCCAAGTTGGCAAAAAGAGAAAGCTGACTGCCATATTCCAGGACAAAAAAAAGGAAGCAGCCGTGCTCAGAGTGGGGCAGCACGAAGAGCTATGCAAAGACTTTTTAGAAGTCAGTGTTGTCGGCTTGCAGGGCTGAGCTGGGGCCAGTCTGCACACAGAGGAAAAGGAAAAGTGACTTGGGACGAGATTAAGAAGACAGATAGCAACCAAATCATGTAGGGTGTTTTAGACTAGGAAAAGGAATTATATTTTATTTAAGAAACAATGGCTGTAGTATGATTGATTTTTGTACAGCTGAGAAGAATACATCGGAGTTTTAACAGCAAGAAAGAAATGAAGCATGGGACCGGTTTTTAAATAGAAATCTCCTAAATCATACCATTTCCCCCATTATGATAGAGAGAGCTCTTTGCACAATCCACAAAACTTTTCTTAAAATTCCAGTTTACAGAAGTGTTTTGACCAAATGATTGCATTTGCTAATATCCACTAAACAGATGACCAAATCCCATCCTCCACTGAGCGTTAGTGCCAGAAGAACAGACTTCGGCTAGTAATAATGCCATGGCCATGTGGAAATACACTTAAAAGCCCAAGTATAAAAGTGTTGAATAAGATTATTTAAAAGTTTGTTTGTAGATTTCACTAAATGTCACAAGGATGAAATAAGTCTAAGATGAGGAGAAAATGAAATTATTAGATCCACAGAGATCAGAACCAATCATTCACTCAAAGTTACATAGGTTTCACCTTTTGACGGAACCACGTGCGTGTATTTGGTTAGTTCACTCATGGTATTATCAATGACAACTTTTCAGATTGACCTTTTGATAAAGCTAACCCACTATGATAAAATAACCAGCTATGATTCCAAAGTTATTAAATATATCCTTTTAACTTCTCTTTCATAAGATGCTCTTAGCATTAGGATGGCAAAAATAGTTCCCTGAATTAATTGACTCTTATGTAACCACAGCGAAATCCATCTTTCAGAGCCTGTGGCTTGCCTAGTTCTCATTTTTAGAATGACAATTATTCTCTTTTAAATTTAACTTCTTTCAAAAATGATTTATTAAGATATTAAGCTACTTTTCCAAATGAAATTCAAAGGTAAATGATAGTTTTTAAAGGTATTTTTACTCTAAAGATTTTCCTTCCTTTCCTAACTGTAGACATAGAGACATGTGAATCAAAGAGGGGTGTTCTAGACTAATGCTTAGCTCCTTAGAATCCATTTCCTCCCACTCCTCTCTCCATGGACAGTTTGTCACACTAAATATTCATATCCTTCTATTTCTGGTTAGTCACACAATGGATGTTTCCGTAAAATAATGGCACTCCATCTCAGACCAGGAGATTTAAGAAAGTTCAACTGTTTGAGAGTTTTTGTCTGTAACGTTTCAGGTAGTCTTTCTTTATAATACTCATCCAGATATTTTCTAAACTGCTGGACTCAAAGGTATCATTTTTCCCCAATTAGCAAATGCAAATGGGTGGTGTGAATATCAGATGAGAGTTTGGATGGATTCTGGGGATGCTATAAGAATATTACTTGGTGCTTAACAAAAAAAAAAAAAAAAAAACAAAGACTGGAAAGTTCTGCTGGACCTTGAGCTTAACCCCTCTTCTACTATACTAATCTGTCAGTAAAGTATTTCATTAAAAACAGAATGGAAACCATGTAATTAAGAGATTTCTGTTCATATATTTGCTTTCACTAAATCTCAAAGGACTATTCCTTCAGCAGATTCCCTCTTAGAACTATAGAGGAAGTAGTTCTAAGATTAAAAATATTGAAATGAGGCAATATCATGTCCCAGTTCACTTTTGCTTTGATAAAGACTGGTCCAAAATAGCTTGAGGGAGAGAAGGGTTTATTTCATCTTAAAGCTTAAATGTATCATTGAGGGAAACTAAGGACAAGAACACCAGGCAGGAACCTGGCGTCAGGAACTTGAGCAGAGACCACAGAGGAACAGGGTTTCCTAGTTTATTTCCAGTCTCGAGTTCTGCTACTTTTCTTAGGATCACCTGGCCATGGATGACACCATCTAAGATAGGCTGGGCTCTCCCACACCAACATTAGAGAAGAAAGTACTCTGCAGACATGCTCATAGGCCAATGTGATGGGGGAAATTTTTGAACTGTGGTTCCCTTTTCCCAGCTAGGTCTAGCTTGTGTCAAGCTAGTTTTGTGACAAAAAGCTCACCATCAAGCATCATATTGCAGCAGTGCTTAGACTTAAACTCTTTCTATTTGTAACAATTAGTAACTTTCAGGATTATTCCTAATTTATTGGAACCATGGATGAAAATGCAACTCGTGGCAAAATCATTGGACACATGACCCATATCAGTTTAAGTTAGTGAGGGAAAGATTTCTTAGCCATTGTTTAGAATTTCAAACTAAGTAGGTATGTTACATGCCTATAAAAGTGGCCCGTGACTGAAGGTGCCACAGATCACAAGTTCTAAGCCAGTCTAGATACTCATCAATCCCTGTCTCAAAATAATTACAAACTAGCTATAGATGCCAGGGTTATACCTCAAGAAAACTGTACTTACATTTATTTAAAATAAACTATGTAAAATATATGATAAATATTTTGTTAGAGAATTTTATATAGCAACAAAAATTATTTAACTTTTAAGAAAGCTCTCATGTGAGTTTCAGTAAATAAAAAAAAAAATGTACCTAATTGTGGAGCCTTGCTAAACTTAATAATGTCTCAAACCAGTGTCTCATCTAGTGAGAAACCTTGTGCAGAAATGCCTGAGCTCCTGTGTATATTTGCTATGAAAGTTGTGTTTAAGAAAAGACAAAGAGAGCTGGCTGGAGAGCTGGCTTAGTAGTTAAGAGAATTGCTGTTCTTGCAGAGCACCTGAATTCAGTTCCCAGTACCCACATGGTAGTTCACCAGTTCCAGAGTGTCAGATGCCCTTTTCTGGCCCCTGTGGGCACTAATACACCTGGAGCACACAGGCATGCCTGCGGATACACACAAATACACTTGAAATAAAAAGTAAATAAATCTGGAAAATCAAATTCATAAGTAAGTTGATGAATAAATAGTAAATGAAAGACAATGAGTATGTAAGGTCGTAATCTCTGACTACATGGTTTGAATCTAAAAGAATCCACTAAAGGATCGCTGGCTAGATATCAACACTTAACTGTGGGTTAAGATTTGGGTTGTTTTGGCCAAATAATTGAAACATGATGCTTTGCCTCACCCTAGGCCTCAGAGTCATGAGATTAAGTGACCATGGGCAAGAAACTCAAAGAACTATGAGCTAAATTAAGTCCTTCCTGAAGTTGCCTTCCTGTGTATTACTGACAGTGGCAAAAAGTAATCAACTAGCAAGAGGAGATTTAAGATTACTGTCAAACTTATCTGTAAAAGTTTGCAGTACTTCCTTTACAATCTATATACAGTAGATAACGTGTGGCTCATGTTAGTTATCTTTTACATCTCTATGCCAGTATAAAAATAGCTTCAAGAGTATGCAAGGTAAAATGTTACCTTTAGACCAACTAAAATTTATTTCCAATGGAAAAGAAGAGGAAAATATTCTACATGGTAATATAATGAATGTCTCTAATAACAGAGATCTCACACTCATTCTGTTACTGGATCAGTCTAACTTCTAAGGGGCCTACTTTTTAATCTGAAATCTTAAAGAAGATCAACTTTAAAAAGTACTACCACTGATACGTTCATCCTTGTTCGTCATTCTTCCTTCTGGAATACTATGGAGTAGATTTATTCTAAATGCAACAATATCATACCCTTTAAAAACACTATCATAATTTCCTTAAGTTCTTCTCTAAGAAATGTAAAACCGGTCATTTCACTATTTTTTATATGAATTTTCTGTCAGGCTCTCATTTCTCATGTGAGAACTGTGATGCTCAGTATTCCTACCCCTGGGGTAGTTTTCTTCCCTTTGTACTATTCTGCCCTGACTGATATTCACCAGGACACAGCCTCTGGATAACTTCCTGGGGCAATGCAGTCGCTAAACTCCTCAAACTGTCTTCACTCCCCTTGTTGCAATAGAACTGTTTCTTAATCACTGATGTATTCAAAACCTAGTAGAAATCAAGTTGGCCTTTGTAGAACTCTCGGAAAACCAAATGATAAAACAAAATAAGAATAACCTGAATTTCTCAGTTTCATTGTCCATTTTATGCATAATATATTCAGATACATATATTGTTTGAATGTATATGCACTCCCACATAGATGGATGTAGAACAGGCAAAATAAGATAGAGAAGGAAACTTAGTTAAGTTCAACAGCTTTAGGCATGTTCAACCTAGATCTATCTCTGGATGTATGCTGGGGGGAAAAGCAAAGAAACAAAACTCTAAACTAAAAATCTATGGAGGCCAGTTCAGTTTTTGTTTTTTGGTTTGTTTGTTTGTTTTTTGTTTTGTCTCCAATAGTAGCATTTTAACGTTAGCCTCTGTACTTCTGCAATATTTTTATCTTTTTAAAATTTTTAAAACTAAAATGTAATTGCAATCATTTTCCCTTTCTTCCCTTCCATCTTTCCTATGAACCCCACCCTTGAGGAAAGCCTTCCAGGGAGCACAGGAGAAAAAGAAGACACAAAGGTCTAGAAGATACAGTATCCAGGAATGGATAGTGAAAACAAAAGTAAAAGAAAAAAAGCAGGATTTGGAACTTTGAATCCTTCACTGTTTATTTACCCAATCATGAGCTTCCTGACTGATTGGCTCTACTAATTAATTCTAGAGTTGGCATTTGTTTTCCTTTCTTTGTTTAACTTGTGACTTTCAGCCATATTCTTATCAAGAGCAATTTCTCTTCTAACCTCATACCCCGAACTTTTTAACTTACAATTGTTACACCTAAAATAATTTCTCATTTTCATAGAAAAATGTCTAAATTTTAAATAGACTTGCAAAGCTCTGATAGGGGAAGGAAATATCTGTTAGTGTTAGAATATATATATATATATATATATATTTATATATATATATATATATATATATATATATATATATATATGGATATTTCTTATATGAAATGTGAACCCTAAAGGTTGCAAAGGCATAATGATATCTCCTTTCCCAGGTTCCCCTCCAAAAAAAAAGAAAAAAATAATAAAATAAAAATAAAAGATAAAAAACAAACAAACAAACAAAAAATAAACCCTGTTCCCTTCCTCCTTCCCCTGCTCACCAACCCACCCTCTCCCACTTCCTGGCCCTGGCATTCCCCT
>JADRCC010178476.1:1743-31038 GCA_019843855.1 Hylomyscus alleni | reverse complement strand
TCCCAAGCATGAGGTCTGCCTAGGATCCCAAGCATGAGGTCTGCCTATTCAAACCAACCAACCAACTTATAACAACTCTATGACAATCTGTGTTGAACCACTGGATACTTAGAGTGGTTGAAGAACCCAAGGAGTCACAGAGCTGGGAAAAGAGGGCAAGTAGACTATTACAGAAATCCTGTCTGTTCTGGACAGTAAAGGTCACAGAAGAGACAAGAACTATGAGCCATGGAGACAATGCCCTAGCATTGTTTATGTAGGATAGATCATGGCCATAGCTGAGGGAAAGAAAGGAGAGGCAAGCACAGAGAGGCATTAAGAGCCAGGGTCTATGGTACAATAGATGAGGTGGATTTCATATTGAGAGTGAGTGAAAATGAGGACATGACTCCTATGTATGATTGAGGAGAAGGCTTTTATGACAGAGAGAATAGCCAGATGCTTCTGGAAGAGTCCACACTGAACATAACCAGCAAAATAGACTGGGTCATGAGAGGAGAGAGTGGGAGGAAAAATGAGAGAGGAAGAAAAGAGAGAGGAGTAAGGGGGCCAACGGGACTAAGAGAGCTCATTAAAACCAAGAGAACCAATGGCCAAAATGGCTGGGTTCTATAGAAAAGGAGAAGCTGGGGAAAGGGAAGTGGACCCAGTCCCTGGGCTGGAGAGGGTTAGAGTAGAGAAAGGACTAGGTGAGAAGTACTGAGGACTCTGTAACAGGTACTTGTGCTGCTGGAAGAACCTGGCAGCCAGCATCTGCTTTGGTATGTTAACAGGCATCTCAGTTAGCCTCTTGTCCTGAGTTTCTTTGGGACCTGACCCTGAGCAGGTGGGATAGTGTTGGCAAGCTGAGGGTTGCAGCAGTGAGTAGGCACATGGTGCCAGAGGTCAGTGGGAAATGTTAGTAAGAAGGGTATGATCGGTAGGTGAAGAGCATTGTCCACAGCGTGGACACTTGGGGCAGTGCTGGTTAGTAAGGTTCCACAGAGTAAGTCTGAGGAGGTGGCTCCTCCCTTGGCTGGAAGTGCTGTGGCTGAGAGTCCAGGAGTGCCCAGGGAGTGCTCGGCTAAAGGAGAGCTGGAAGATGTAGGTGAGCAACAGGAGACAGCTATTTGTCAGAAGTCTAGCACACCTGGACGTCATCAGGTGGCTCTAGCTAAGGTCTGGAGGGCTGAGAAGGTTTCTTGGGAATATCAGAGTGCTGTGGACAGAAAAGGAGATGTCCCCAGACTCCTTGTGAGAGTGCTGGTCTTCCTTTGGAGAATAAGTTTCTGTAATGCAGTCTGTGGTTTAGGGAGTCACACCCAGGCTCCACCCACAAAAGCCATGTACCCTCATCCAATGGATGATAGTCAATGCCCAAGAGCTACAGATCATCCATGCTTGACACACATGGTGGTGGCATTTCTGTCAATGAGAAAGCTTTATCTTCCCTTCCCTTCCAGGAAGCCTCATGCGTCTTATGGGTTATATATCCATAGATTCAGCCCCCACTGAAAGTTACACTGAGCATTTCTTGTCAAGATCCCTGGAAGATATACATTATAATTGTTTACTTAATGTTTGTATTGTGTCCCATGTTACAGGTGACCTCGAAGTGATTTAACATATACAAGAGGATATGCAGGGCCACATGTTGTACTGGCTGGTTTTGTGTCAACCTTACACAAGCTAGAGTCAACAGAGAGGAAGGAGCTTCAGTTGAGGAAATGCCTCACTGAGATCCAGCTGTAAGGCATTTCCTCAATCAATGATCAATAGAGGAGGGCCCAGTCCATTGTGGGTGGGGCCATCCCTGGGCAGTTATTCCTGGGTTCTGTAAGAAAGCAAGCTGAGCAAGCCAGGAGGAATGAGCCAGTAAGCAGCATCCCTCCATGGCCTCTGCATCAGCTCCTGCTTCCAAGATCCTGCCCTGTGTGAGTTCCTGTCTTGACTTCCTCTGGTAAAACACAGCAATGTGGAAGTAAGCTGAATAAACCCTTTCTTTCCCAACTTCCTTTTTGTTCATGGTGTTTTGTCATAGCAACAGAAACCCTATGTAAGACATATGTAAATACGGTGTGAGAGAGCGCCCATCTAATGTGTCAGATGTCCAGGAACATTGTCCACCTCCCTTAAGACAGGGTCTCATTAATTAGACCAGACTGGATGGCCGTTAAAACCCACGGAATGCTTGCCTCCATTTTACCAGCACTAAGATTGTAAGTGGGTGCAACCAGGCCTGTTTTTTCTGTTAGTCCTGGGGATTGAACTCAGGCCCTCAAGCTCGAAAGGCAAGCAGCTTACTAAGGAACCATCCCTTCCACTCTATATCATGACTTTCCCAAACCTCTGTTTCTACACCTGTAAGATAGAAGAAGGAGCACAGTACAGTCACATTAGCAAAAGAAGACACCAACAGAACTAAATACATGTGCCCAGGCCTACCTAGATTGCAGCTTAGCCTCAAGACTCCCAAAACATGACCCCAGCTTTTGTTGGCACAGGAAGTTGGAGGGGCACTGCACCTATTGAATACCTACTGCACACTCTATCAGATGTCTCTGTTGCAACCCTGGGAGCTTGGGCATGGAGGTATCTCAGAAAACAGTGATGACTTAGCAGGGGGTCTTAAAGTAGGAGGTGGCTAGGGTCTCATGTTGTAAGAGGTAGTGGGGAGCTGTTCTGTGTTGAGGGTTTATGGATTTATCTGCTAATGACAGTCTTGTTGAAGATTGAGGGTGGGTGGGAAAAGGAAGACACGCGAGTGCACGGGTATATACACACAGAATCATTTTTATATGGATTATATCTGGCTGTTGTTAGGTAACTTTTGTGCAGAGCCTAGAAGAAATGCTAACAATGGTGGCAATATGTCTTTAATCCCAGCACTTAGGAGGCAAAGGCAGGTGGATATTTGTGAGTTCAAGGCCATCTTGGTCTATATAGTAAGCTCCAGGACAGCCAAGGCCTTGTAGAGAGACCCTGTCTCTAAAATCAACACCAACAACATCCACTCCCAAATAACAACAACAACAACAAAAGCAAACAAACAAAAAATACTTGATAGAACTTGAGGAACAACTCCTGCCCTAGTTAGTGTTACTGTTGCTATGATGAAACACCACGAGCAAAGAAGCTTGAGGCGATAAGTGGCTTACACTTCCAAATCATTGTTCATCATCGAAGGAAGTCAGGACAGGAACTCAAATAAGGCAGGAACCTGGAAGCAGGAGCTGATGCAGAGGCCACAGAGGGGTGCTGCTTACAGGCTTGCTCAGCTTACTGTCTTATAGAACCCAGGACCACTAGCCCAGGGATGGCCCCACCCACCATGGGCTGGGCCCTCCCCCATCAATCACTAATTAAGAAGGCTTGCATACAGCCAGATCTTCTGAAGGCATATTTTAAACTGGGGTTTCCTCCTCTCAGTGACTTTCATTTTTATCAAGTTAATATGAAACTATCTAGCACAACACCCAGTGTTGGCCACTAGCCTCCACCTGCATCCACAGACAGGAATGAGCATACAGACACATGTGTGTGCCATTTACACACATAAACACAGTGGTCATGTTGCCTCTTCAAGTTTACCCAGAGGATGAGGTAGTAGAGCCGCATGTCCAATCCTGTCCCCTCAAACTCAGTGTTTCTGCTACTTACACTCACTGTCCGTTTTGTTGTCTTGAGACAGGGTCTCATGTGTCGTCCCAGACTAGCTCCAAATTCACACTCTCCTGCCTCAACATCCTGAGTGCTAGGATTGCAGACATGCACCAGCATAGCTGCCTCACTCTTTTCTCCCTCCCAGAAAAAGAAAAAACCAAGCTGCAGAAGCAGAGAGAGGATGAGTTAATCCAGAAGATCCACAGACTGGTGCAGAAGAGAGACTTCCTGGTGGATGATGCTGAGGTGGAACGGCTAAGGTGGGCTTTAGGCCATCAGATCCCAAGCCTCTATTCCCTGCACCACCCTACAAACCCTCTGTCTGCTCCTGGAACTTATGGCCTTGCCTAAAAGGCATAGTCTCTACAATTGCTCTGCATACACAAAACCCTTCTGACCTCAGAACCCATTTCATCTTCAAAATCTTGCACAGTCCTGTATATCTTAGCTGATTGTCATTTAGGCAGATGGTCCTGAAGGAATTCCATCATGTGATAGAGGACAAAGTTCCCTATACATTGTCTGGATGCATCAAAGCAACTCTTAAAACTTGTCAATGTGTACAGAAACCTGTCCCCATGACAACCTCTCCCAAGTTCCCAGGATTGTGCTTTCTTCCCCTTTTCTTCCCCTCTTGCAGTTTACTGTCTATTGCACCTGCCAATCTTGGGCTAGGAGCCCCTGGCTCTGGGGCTCTACAAGTGACTAGAGGCCTCTGAAGATGCCAAGCCTGGCTGAGGCCTGGGTGCAGCTGTATCTTGGATATTTTCATCCCAGGACAAAGCCCTTGGAGTCTCTCTCCATGTAGAGACAACCTCCTCCTCCTCATGTGTTCCCTGAGGACTTTGCCAGAGTTCACTGGGCTGCACAAAATCTGTCTTAGTCCTGGCAAACTTGAAGGCAGAGATGACTTTCTCTCTGAGATCAACCCTGAACCTTGTGGGAGTCAGAGCATCTGGGGTAGCTTGAAGGCACGGGGATGCTTCCCAGTTCACCAAACCCCAGCAAGGTGCCTGGGTCCGAGAATGTCCCTAATTCTGCCTTGAGGTGTCACTCTGTCTCTGAGCCAGCATTTCTACTAGATATAGGGTTCACCTATCACAGAATCTCATATGCCATATATATATATATGTATATATATATATATAAACATATATACATATGTATACATATATACATATATATGTGTGTGTATATAATATATATACACATATATGTGTATATATAATATATATTTTATATATATATAGTGTGTGTGTGACATAATAACATTCATACCACTCATAAATCTCAACATGTGTCTCCTCACACTTAGCCTCTTACTAGGTCTCATTGGCATTTTCTTTGCTGACTTTATTTCCCTCTTTTCTTCTACATGTCCACCTTTCCAGGGAACAGGAAGAAGACAAGGAAATGGCTGATTTCCTGAGGATCAAGTTAAAACCTCTAGACAAAGTAACGAAGTCTTCAGCCAGTGAGTGCCTGCATGGCTTTCCCTCTTTCGCTACAAAAGACAGATAATTTCAAAGAAGTGAAGGACAAGAAGGCATAAGACATGCTTTATAGATACAGCTTGAGCATGGGATAGCAGCAGGCAGGGTGAGGCTTATGGGCCTTGTTCATGCAGTTTCCACGGCCATACCCTGACATGCTCCATGCTCCATTTAATGTTTTGCTACAATAGTCTTGGAACTCTTAGTAATTTTGGTTCCAGGAGCTTTGTGCTGTCATTTTCCCAAGTGTAACTAGTGCTGCCAGAAGCTGTCCTTGCATAGTCCCAGTTTGGTATTTTTCATAAAAGGAACTGGATGTCTACTGTAGCTTTCAGGAGCTCCAGATGCTATTAAGACTAGATTCTGGAAGACCCAGAAACACAATTCTGAAAATAATTATTAATTATGAGACACCCAGAGCAGAAAGGGTTTTGTCTGAGACAAGTTTGGGAATACCTCATGTCCATCCAGGTGTACAGTGATCAGGGGTTCTGTCTCACTCTCTTCTCTTTTTTGATGCAATGATTGGCAGATATTTCTAATTGCTAATTAGTGAGGTCTCTTTCCGCTGTAAGAAGTTGATATCCTTGAATATTGGTAGTGCACATCTTTAATCCCAGTACTTGGGAGACATAGACAAGTAGGTTCTTGTAAGTTCAAGGCCAGCCTGGTCTACATAGAACGTTCCAGGCTAGCCAGGGTTACCTAGTGAGAAACTGTCTCAAAACAGAAAAAGTATGCACCTAGGTAAATTTAGACTAAGCAGAAAATGGCAAGAGTTAAGAAAGAACAGAATCTCAGGTCTCAAGGGCACAGCACTGTTGGACCTGCCTTTCTGTCTTCCTACTGCTTGTGTACTTGTCCATTAGCTCCATTTCCCCTGTGTACTGGACCTGCAAGAACAACTTGGAGGAGGAAAGGTTTACTTCAACTCCTGGTTTCAGAAGTGTCGGCCCCCCATGATGGAGGGAGCTTGATAGAAAAGAACAGTTGACATGATGTCTAGGAGTCAGAGAAAACAAGATCAGAGGAAGGGACCCCAACAAATGTATCTCCCAAAGGCATGCCCCAGTAACCCAATCCCCCAAGTGGAATCCTCTACCTTCTCCACCTCTAGTGATGCCATCAGATTAAGAATCCTTCAAGGGATGACTCCATTGATTAGGCCAGAGCTTCGCATTCTAACCTTCTCTGGATTACCACCATACACACACCTAGGGGTGTGCTTTACTAATTAGACAATACTCAATCCAATCAATTTGAAATTTGAATATGAACCATCATACTCTAATAAACAGGCCCTCTCCATTGGCCAGAACACTAGAACCAGAGCTTGTATTTAACCAAGGTAATGCCAGACTTTTTCTTAGGTATTAGAGTTCTCTGGAGGGACAGAATTTATAGAGTAAATATCTCTTTGAGTGTGTGTCACTTTCTATATATAGATATCACATATATGGTATAATCTATATCATTCACACACACATACATATACATATATATATATACATACATATACACACATATACATACATGTATGTATGTATATATACATATACGTGTGTGTATATATATGTATGTATATATGTGTATATACATATGTGTGTGTGTGTGTATGTGTGTCCAACAATGGCTGTCTACCAATGGAAGCTGCAAGAATCCAGCACTTGTCCATTCCACAAGGCTGGATGTCTCCTCTGGTCATCAGCATATGCTGGAATCCAGAAGTAGACTCTAATGCTAGTGAAAGAATGGACTTGCTACTGAGAACAAGCAAACAGGCTAAGAGAGAGAGCAAGCTTCCTTCTTCCATGTCCTTTATATAGACTGGTGTGGACCTGATTAAAAGTAGCTATTCCACCGGGTGGTGGTGGCGCATGCCTTTAATCCCAGCACTTGGGAGGCAGAGACAGGTGGATTTCTGAGTTTGAGGCCAGCCTGGTCTACAGAGTGAGTTCTAGGACAGCCAGGGCTACACAGAGAAACCCTGTCTCGAAACAAACAAACAAACAAAAAAGTAGATATTCCTATTTCAAAAGATCTAGATTAACAGTGTATCTTCCCATCTCAAAGATCCAGAATAGTAGATCTTCCCACTTCAAATGATTTAATTAAGAAAAAAAACCCTCACAGGTATGCCCAGCCATTTGGGTTTTAGTTAATTCCAGATGTAGTCAAGTTGACATCCAAGAATAGCCATCACACCTTGTGCCTAAATACATACATTTCAGGTGTAGACTGATCCTTTAGATTTTTTTTTAATCTTGGGACTCCATTATCAAATCAGTGATGGAGATAGGTCCCTTGGAAGTGGTGTTTATTTGGTGTTCTATTTTTTTTGTTAAAATAGTTACTTTATCTATGCTGCTATATAGAAGGAACATGTTTATGCCCTTTCACTATGCCATTAGGCAAAATCTTTCTATTTTACATTTTATAGAAGAGTCAAGCCTGTGAAGAAATTGACTTTAGGCAGGGCTGTGTGTCTTGTGGTTTTAGTGACAAGTAAGGAGAAGGAAGCCCTTCTGTATTCTCCACACTTAACAACTTTGTTTGCATATGTCATTAATGAGTGGCACAAAAAACTGGGTTTGTAAAAATTCTCAAAAGGGGCATCCACATCTCATACATACAGACTTCAACATGTAACAACCTCCAAGAAGATTATCTCACAGTAAAATTTTGAAACCCATGAAAAAATTGAATCACCATGATTGGAGTCAATGAATGCAACAAAGAAATGACTTTCTAAGAACCTGATAGAAGAGAACTGTCAGGTGCCAGCGACATGGCTCAGTGAATAAAGACATTTCTGCCCAAGCCTGACATCCTGAGTTTGATCTCTGGCACCCATGTAAATGTAAAAGGAGAGAACTCCACAGTTGTCCTCTTTCCTCCACAGATATATGCCCCCAACTCATATGTGTGTACACACATAAATTCTGAATAAAGAAAAGGGCCATGGTGGCACACGCCTTTAATCCTGGCACCTGGGAGGCAGAGACAGGCAGATCTCTGTGAGTACAGAGTGAATCAGGGCTACACAGAGCAACCCTGTGTCAAAAAACAAAACAAGAAATATATAACATTTTCTTTTTAAAAAAAGATTTATGAAGAGAACTATCTTAAGGAGAGTGTACTAAGTATGTTGAAATTGTTAGAGACAAGGAACAAAACCCCAAGATGAAGTAGAATGATACATGGAGAAGAATAAACAGACTTTCAGAAACATTAATCTCATTGATAAGAATGCCACTGGAAAAAAATTAAGTGGGTAGAATAAGGAAACACATTTGAAAGTATGCTTCTTATGTAAGACAGCCTTGAGCAGACTGCTCAGCAGTCAGAACAAACAGCAAGCAGTGGGAAATACAGCAGCTTCTACAAACAGAAGAGACTGAATGGCAAGCTGTAATTTACATCTGATAGATATTCTGAAGAGGACAACATGGAGGATGACCAGTACAGTGTTCTGAAAAGATAACATGAGCAGTTTCCTAAATTGAAAGGTATGAACCCTCATGTTGAATTGCCTTGAACAAACCTTTCCATCTATCCTGTCCTAGACCTGGAAGCTAATGTGATGAGAAGAACTGACTAGGAGATAGGCTAACACTGCACTTGGAACCTAAAGAATGAATAACAAGAAGGCCCAGGAATGATGAGCAGGAAATGCATAGGAGTTCTCCACACTGCCAGGATAAGACTTAGTTATGGCTTGAGTAGGGTTGGGTTGGGTTGGGTTGGGTTGGGTTGGGTTGGGTTGGGTTGGGTCGGACTGCCAAGGCTTTCTTCTCCTTACCTTCCTCTGTTTCTCCCTCTGCTTTTCCATTGCTGCAGGCTCCAGGGCAGAGAAGAAGGCAGAGCCCCCACCTAGCAAGCCAACAGTGGCCAAGACAGGGCTGGCACTCATCAAGGATTGCTGTGGGACCACCCAGTGCAACATCATGTAGCCCCTATGTAGGTGCCCCAGAGCTGTGGGGACCCTCCCTCCCACCCTCTTGTCCTCATAGCCCCCATTTCACAGGGGTACAAGAGCATTTCACAAGGCAGAAGGGGTTGACAGCAAGCCCATGACTGCTATCATGGGTATGGGAGGTGGGCCCAGCCTGTACAGAGTGTAGCAATAGAGAGCCCCTCACCGTCGCATGGCCCTCCCCAGAGCATGCCCAACCCAGGAGTCTGTCTTATCATTTATTTAACCACCAAGAAAGCCCCTCCCTTAAAACCTTCATTTTTATCTAGGTGTATCTAACCTACCATGCAAACGAACTGGGAAAGGGGCACTCCCCCAATGTGTATAGCTGTAAATTTCAGTAATCTACCACTGTGTTGGACCCATTCCTCATCTACCCTCCTGGATTTGGTGTCAGATTTAAGTCCTGTTCTCTGTTTGCCCTCTCCCAGGGACTGTAGCTTGGAGGATTCCACACAGCCCACACATCTCTTAGACTCCATTGTAATCACTTCCCTAGAGACACTGGCCTGTCTATGAAAGCCGAGCTTGTGTGTGATGCTGCGTTTACACCTCCTGCTCCCATCCTGGTGTGTATCTGCCAGACTCCAGGCTCTTTCTTGATTTTCCATGTCCAGCCCACAGTGGAGCAGAGTAGGGAGCTGTGACCAAGAGCAGATCCAGTGCTTGGACCAGGTAGCTGAAAACTGCAGGTACCAATGTCAAGACCAGAGTGAATGAGAAGGGGACCCAGAAAAGATGCCAACCCACATCCTCTTCACCCAGGGCTACTGCAAGGGAGTACAAGTGTTCCCACTTGGGTCACACTGCTGGCCCAACACATATTGTCAGGCAGGAGAGGAAGCCTGATCTAACTATATCCCCTTGTCTGGTGGCGTGTTTGAACCAGCCCCACAATGCCTCTTGTGTAACTAGATGTACATTTTCCACTGCTAGCCCGGCACAGCCTGTGTGAACTCTGTACGTGTACGTGTGTTACGACTGGCCTAAGTACTTAGCACCAGTCATGATTTGCTGATGTGCAAACTATCCGTCAGAGAAAATAAAAATGAAAAACATATAACAACATTTTATACATTCTTACCTTTTTTGATTATAGATATAACTCAAGCACTTAGAAAATCATTTTAAAAGTACAGAAAGTATATGAAAAAATATCCACTCACAACTTTCCTTGTGACCTCTGACATTTTGACCTTTGTCCTCATGTCTTCTCATATATTTTTTTTGTTATGATTTGTATCATATTGAAACATTTTATACCCAGCTTTCTTTTCAGTTATTATTATACCAAGTAGGCTCCTCCTCCATCATTCAAAGCTCTTTGTTAACATTAAATATACTTCATATTTATAATGGCTGCTTAGTATTCCACCTTGTGGATATACTGCTGTCTATTTTACAATCTCCTCAATACTGGACATTTAGAACACCCCTACATTTTCCCATATTATAAATGAGGTCATGATCAATATCCTGAGGAGCTAAATCTTCACTTGAATTTGTTTTTTTTTTTTCTTTCTTTTTTTAAAAGATAAACTAGAAGTAACATTATTGGGCCATTAATGAGAATAATTTTCAAAATATTTGTAAACCTGGCTTGGGATATAGCTCAGTAGGTAGAGTACTTGTCTTGTACACACAAAGCCCCGGGTTCCACCCCAAGTTGTATGTAAATTGGATGTAGTAGTGCAAGTCTTGACTCATAGAACTGGGAGAAAGGGAGGAAGTGTCGGGGAAGTATGGGCAGAGGTCCTCTTTGCTTCAGAAGTTCAAGGCCATCCTTGGCTACATGTTGAATTTAAAGCTAAATAGGAACTCTATCTCAAAAATAAATGTAAATCTAGAGTGGATCTGTATTGTCATCACAATGGAAGTGACTTCAGTTCCATTGTGGGACTAGCTGTGGGCCTTAGCATCCTGGTAGGCAGACAGTGTGCATCAGGCTCTGCAAGCTGTCTCAAGTGAGTTTCTACTTCAGCTCACATGCTACATCCTGACAACCTAACAGTGAAGATGCCCACTGGGGCGTTTATCAAAATACTGACCTTTAGGGACACTGTGTCCTCCTTCAGTACCCTAGACCATGTGTGATACCAGGTTCCATGGGAGTCCTAGAATAACCACAATAAGTGAGCACAAACAGGGGGCTGAGCACCACAGAAATCCAGCCCAAAGGGGTCTCTATGACTTTCCCTCCCCAGACTGTGTATGGGCAGAGGTCCTCTTTGCTTCATCTAGTTCCTAGAAATCTTGGACCTTTGTTGGCTTCAATGTGCCCTTCCCTACCTCTGTCTCCAGGGATTCTCCTCTGCATCCCTTCTCATTATGTAAGACACCACTGATGGAGTTTAGGACCCCCTAGCTCAGTCTGACCTTATGATCTCATGCAAAGATTTTACTTCAGTTAAGACCACATTCTAAAGTCCAGGCTGCTTCACTTAGACTTTGTTGCTGTGACAAATACCTGATACAAACAACTTCAAGGAGGAAGACTTTGCGTTCACAGTTTCAGAGGGATCTGTTCGTGGTCCTTTAGGCCTATCCATTTGAGCAGGACAGGATGGTGGTGTCCACATGTTGAAAGAGCACCACACTTCACAGTGGGTAGCAATGCCTGTCTCACCCCACTTCCCACTTCTAGTCCATTTGGGATCCCGCAACTGTAAGATGGAGTTCTACCACATTCAGGGAGGTCTTCTTGTTCTGAGAATACCTTCATAAACACACTTAGAGGTGTGCCTTATTGATCCCCCAGGTACCTCTTAATCCAATCAAGCTGATATGATGAACCATCACAGATAGACATGAAATTGGGGCAGATTTCGTATCCAACTTCTTAGACTCCTTCACACTCTAACTCAAAACACTAAGACCACACAGAGGGCTATGTTGTCCCTTCCACATGGAAAATATAGCAAGCCAAGGGGCCGAGAACCAATCCCTCATGGATATCCTGCATCCAGTACTTAACCCAGTAAGCTTCCGGCACCCAGTACTCCCACTGAGTTCCTAGCAGACCTGTATTCTTTCTATTTCCTTACTGGTTTTGAAAATAAGTATCTAGGGCCAGCAGGATGGTTCCATGGGTAAAACTACTTGTCACATAAGCTGATAACTAAGTTTCATGCCCATATCTCACTGTATTAGTTACTTTTATAGTGTTGTGATAAAACACCATGATCAAGGAAACTGATTTTTCAAAAACATTTAATTGGGATTATGGTTCTAGAGTTCATGGTGGTACAGTGAGGCACTGTGGCAGGAACAGATGGGAGCTCACATCTTGAACCACAGGAGAGAACAAAAAGCACAGTAGGAATGGTAGGAATCTTTTAGAACCTCAAAGCCCACATCCAGTGACATACTTCCTCCAGCAAAGTCACAGCCACCAAATAGGAGCCAAGTATTCAAAAGCACAAGAATTATGGAGGACATCTCATTCAAAACACCACACCAACCTAAAAAGCCAGATGAAATAGAAGGCATTTGCAATCCCAGCACTCCTACAGGAAAGGAGAAGCAGGAACAAGACACTCAACCAGAAGCTCGGTGAGCTAGCCTGAAATACATAGCAGAGCAGACAGGAGAGACCCTGTCTCAAGAGAGAAAACTGCCTCTTGAAAGTTGTCCTCTGACATCCAGTGGGCACCTTTGCACATGTGCATACACACACATATAAAACTATAAAAGCTGTAACACAAACATCTATTTGGACTTTAAGCAGGACAGGACCAGATGAAATTGAGAGATGATGATCTCGGATCACCAGGGCTACCACAAAGCTGGGGAATCTTGAAGATCATGGGATCCTCCATATCCAGACTTGATCCTTCTGGAAGGCATCAAGGAGGATGGCAACAGGAATCCTATTCATTGCACTAAGTAACATACGCACATCAACTTGTTAGTCTCCCACCAGGCAGATCCTATTACTATCCCCACTGTACAGTTGAGGAAATGGCAGGACTCCATCGTTCAAGTCCTATGGCAGCTAATAGGGGAATCATCTTTCATTGCTCATGCCCCTCTCTCCCTGACAGTCCATTTTCTTCTTACTGCTTTTAAACACATCCTCTCTCATTCAAACAAATACCTCTCTGCTCTCATTGCCACCTTTCTCAGCATCTTCCTAGCTTACTTCTTTAGAGGTGGCCATAGACTCACCATGTCCATCTTCCCAATCTCCAGTCTCCTCCTGAATGTATCTGTTTTCCTTCTGGGGTGGCACTTGCACATGTCAGTGCTCTACTGCTGAACTGCTGGTAGACTTCTGGAATCTATTAATCTATTCTTTGACTCTCTCTTAAAACTACCTCCTCTCATCAGGAATACAATCCTGTGCCTAGGTTATGTCTTGATGGTGTTCATCAGCCAGCCTCACGGTGTGTGATATAGACACATGCTCAGTCTCTAGGCGTGCTTCTTACCTCCCAGGAGCACCTCTCTCCGGCTCCCTTTATTTTACTTATTGAATTTTGAGCTTTTAATTTTTTATTTACAGGTGTCAGGGTGATATCTCCCTGGAGCTGGAGTTATATGAGGTTGTGAGCCGGGAACTAGAGTCCTCTACAAAATGACACTCTTAACTTTTGAGCCGTCTTTCTGGTTTCTTATTACATGACCATTTGCCATGTACCTCTGGTCAGTTAAACTGAGTTCCTAGACCAGCTTGACCACAGGTTGTTTCAGATTTGTAGCTGTCCCATTCTTTCCTCTTGCAAGGGTTATAGACTTTCTAGTCTCTGCTAAACCTTCCTCACCAGTCTGGTCTTTTCTCTCTTCCACTTATCAAGCATCTTGGATGGCCAACTGTACTGCTAGACTTGTTTTTTGACCTGGATATCCCTCCTAAACTCAGATTTGCCCTGTGTCAACACTGGAATACATCATGCATATTAAAGTAACATAGCCTAAAACAAGGACTGGCAAGCTGCCATTTAAGGCACGCCTGACTTCTGTCTTTGTAAATGAAGGGTTTTTTAAAACTTCTATTTTGATTTTATGTGTATGAGTGTTTGGCCTGCATGCATATTTGTGTGTTGCCTGCATGCAGTCCCTACAGAGACCAAAAGAGGGTGTTAGATTCCCCGGGACTGGAGTTATGACAGCTGTGACTGCCATGGGAATTGATCCTAGGTCCTCTGGAAAAGTGGCTAGTGTTCCTGACCATTGCAAAACCTCTTTTGCCCTCATAAGGTTTATTGAAAAAAAGTCAGTCGCACTCAGTCACAGATCATCTTTAAGTGCTTCTGTGCTAAATGGTAGAGCTGAGTGTTAAAGAGCACATGGCCCCCAAGTCCTGAAATACTTACTCTCTGGAACTTAAGATGAAATTAATCAACTTCAGGCTAATAGGATGGCTCAGCAGACCAAATGCTTGCCACACAAGCCTGATGACCTGAGGTGGAGCCTCTGTAGAGAGAAAGAACTGAGTCCTGAAAATTCTTTGATCTTCACACTCATATTGGATCATGAGAATTTCTCAGCCCCAACTGTCCCCCTACACACTAATAAATCTTTGGAAAAATCAGTTGACTTGGTCTAACTTATTACTAGGTTTCTTCTAAGTATTTCCATGTTAGGGAAGGGTATCCCTGGTTTCCAGCTGCCCAAGGTTATCTTAGGACTTGTCCTTTTGTCCTGGACCTATTACTCATTTCTATTCCATTGCTATGTCTCTAGCACCTACCTCATAAGTATCTATAGAGTGTGGCCTCTCCTATAGTAGCCATTGTCATTGCTTTATCAACTACAACTACTCACTAACCCTTCATTACTCCTCTTTCCACAGCGGCCTACAGATTAGTCCTAAGCTATTTTCATGTGGAAAGAAAGCTCAGTACTCCTCTATGCAGCTTACCTCTCTTCCTGTACTCTGAGCCTTACCTCCTGATACTGAGACCACAGACTTCCTTCAGTTTCTTGGCTCCTCTTGTCACCCTCTCTATTGGCATGTCTCCTAGATATTTACACACAATTTCCCCTGCCAAGGACATCTCGAGTTCCTCACCAGCCAGCCCTTCTTCCCACGTCTCTGCCTCTAGACAGATTATGCTGTACTCTATAACTGAAATGATCTTTTAAAAGCACCAATGTACCCAGGTCTGCTGCTTGATACCCTCCTGTGCCTTCCCACAGGCACAATGGAAAAGTCCAGGAACCCAGGCCAGCTCTCACAATCCAATCCTTTTCTGCACCCTCTTCCCAGTCTTAGCTTCATGCCTTGTTATGCCCCAGTTCCTCTGGGAACCCAAAAGAGCTCAAGAGTTGTGAAGTCTGCTGCAATTTGCAAGTGTACTTTTATTTCAAGTCTTGTCTCAGATCATAAACCCCCTACAATGTAGGTTTGGCTTGTGACCCCCGGCTTGGGTGCTTTAACACTTATATATAGAGCAGTTAGAAATTCTTTGAATGTATTGATGCCATTTGGTAGGGTGGAACTTCAAGGCTGGGAAGGGGATTAAAGAGTATCTTTTGTGGGACTATCAGGAACTAGTTTTATGGCCGGCCATAACTAACTGTAATCTCTGATTACTTCTTTTCTATGATTTAAGCATGGGACCCTAATCTCCTTTCTTCAAGGATAGGCACCAGCTGCACCTAGTTATCTAGGAGAATGCTGGCCTTGGCACCACTGAAGCTGAGGAGTTTTTGTCATTTGTCTTACACTTGTGGCTCCTTGAGTCCTCTCAGACATGGAGCAGCCGGGGGGTGGAAAGAACCCCCGAGTTTGCTGCTAGGGGGTGAGGGGGGAGCAGAACTTCAGAGGGGCAATGCAGAGGCAAACTGCAGAAGCAAGCCTTACCTCAATTGCTGTGGGAGAGATCCTAGGGGGCAGGGGGACTTCTGCAGGAGGGTGCAGAAGCAAGCCTTCTGTGTATTTCATTTCTCCCTTCTTATTGGTAACTTTAGAGGCCATGGACTTCATGGACTATACAGATATGGGTCATCTGTGCTGGCAGGTTGATATTGGGATCTCATCACCATTAGTTGGATAGTTCCCAATCTCTGCTTTAAATACTGTAAAAACTTATTAATTATGCACAGCCCAAATGTGAGCAGCAGCAAGAAAATAATCAGGGGCCCTGTGATTGTGGAAATAAGGGTAGTCAGCCGGGGAAAGTATCGAATAGTGATACTTTAGCATCACTATTCTCCCGTTTAGCATCTATCTGTCTATGCTTCCTCTAACTTTAGCTAGTGATTCTCTGATGACTCCAGAATGGTTAACATAAAAGCAGCATTCTTCATGCAGAGCAGTGCACAGTGTTCTCTGTTGCAGGAACACCAAGTTTAGCCCTCATCTGTTCTGCAGAGCTACCTCAGCCAGGGAGTCTACATTGCACTCACTCTAAGTGCAAGATGGATTTTTCTAGGTGTTGGATGTCTTGATCTATGTCTATTTTCAAGCTGTTATAATTCTTCTCTTGCAATGTTAGGGCAGCTATTCCAGTGCCTGCCCCAGCTAGCCCTGGCCCTAGGATTACAGTCAAAGTTAGGGAAATAGGTTCTCCCTTCTGTTTCATGAGCCCCCCCCCCCCAACATGTCTTACTAGGTTCTTCAGTACTATTTCTTCTGAATAATAGGTTATGCATCGTACTAACTGGACTAGAATACAGAACTCCTTTGTAGTAGGGAATTAAGGACCTCTCCATGCACACACGGTGTCAACCCTGTTGAACAGGCCTACCATGCCTGTTCAAGGGGAATAACCCATTTGGAATGAACAGTGGGTACTGTTTGATTGCAAAGGTGCTGATGCAACAAGGGAACTTTCCCCAGGCAGGTGCTCTGTCCTGAGATGGTCTGCAGGGTTAAGGCTGGGTCTTCCTGGGGCCATCTGCATGCAGTGTCCTTCTCAGACTCATCATGTTTAGATATAAATCAAACACCTTCATAAGAAGGTGTTAGTACAACCAACAGAAGGTGGTTAGCTTTGGCGGGGAGTCATTCAGAATCTGGAAGGATTTTAACATCATTGACCAAAGTGGATCGACCAGCTCTGTGTGGTTCAGAAAAGATTCTGGGGCTAAGGACCCCTGTTGGGTGGGCAGGGGAACTAGGGGAACAGCAGCTGCCAGTCTGAGGACCGGCTTTGGCCAGTTTGGTCCTATAGCCACCGGCAAGGAGGTTACTATTGGTTTTATCAAGAGTCTAACTGTAAAAATGAATCCAAGGTTGTTTCCCCCAATAATATAAAGCCAGAGACCCCACAATTTCCCAGCTTCCCAGCCTTTTTCCTGCTTCCCTCTACTGGTGAACTTAATTACGTAGAACTTCGGAGCCACTCCCCCGTCAAGCAACTGTGATAAAATCTTTTGATAACTTCCATCCATCCCCTATTCCCCATGACTGATGTTTCACAACGCAAGAGGCACAATAGAATTGTTCCAGTCCCCCACATGCCTTCTCCCCGGGACATATATAAAAAGTCTCTCATTTACACTTAGGGTATGAATCACACAGTGTCCAGGGTGTTAGGCTATGAGTTATCTGCCAGCCGACACAAATCAAAGGTCAAATCTGGGAACCAAGGAGTCCCAAGCAGCTTTCTCGTATTGGCTAGTTGGGCCCGGTAACCCATCTCAGGACCTCGATTGTCCAAGTCAATCATAAGGCTGGTGTGGGTTTCTGGTCTCTGAATGGAGACGTGGGCTGGGAGCAGCAGTGCACGCAGTGCATGAAGCCAGTAAAAACAGCAAGCTTAGGACCAAGTTAATTTTAGCTTGAAAGGATGAATTCTCCATTCCTTCTCAGTGGCAGCTGTGAAGTCTGGCGATCTCCTTCTGGTTGACTGGTTTCATGTGAGTGCAGCACACCCAGGCAGTGATCCCATCCACCGTCACAGCCAGTGGCATTGTCAATAGGATGATGTTCCGTCCCTTCCAGTGAGGCTCCAATGCATTCTGGCAAAATCTCCTCATGTAGAACCAGTCTCCAGGTTGAAACTTGTGTGGTTCTAGAACAGGACCTGCTTCATAGAGGGCACGGAATTTAGGCCAAACCTGCTAGTGAGCCCATTGAGTTGCTCTGGACTTAGTTATTAATTCATCTTCTAATTCTGTGACGGCTGCTGACTGAAGGTTAGGTACAATAGGAACAGGGATACCATACATGATTTCAAAGGGGGTTAGTCCCAACCAGTAAGGAGAGTTCCTTAGGGCAAAGGAAAGAAGTGTTACCCAATCTGCGTCAGTCTCTAGAGTTAATTTAATCAAGGACCCCTTAAGCATCCGATTCATTCTCTCTACCTGCCCTGAACTTTGGGGCCTGTATGCACAATGTAATTTCTAATTTGCCCCAATATAACTTGCTATATCTTAACTTACCTTGGACACAAATGCTGGTCTACTGTCTGACCCTATCATATGTGGGAATCCATACCTGGGTAGGATATCTTCCAGTAACTTCTTAGCCACTGCCTTTGCCATCTCTCTCTACCTTTGCCGTCTCTGTCTTTGTTGGAAAGGCTTCTGTCCATTGGAGAAGGTGTCCACGAACACCAATAAATACTTGTAGTCATACTTTTCTAGTTTGATCTCTGTAAAATCAACTTCCCAGTAGGCCCTAGTCTCTTACCTCACAGATGTGAGCCAGGATGTTTGGCAGTGTTGTAGGTATTGGTCAACTGACAAGCTTTGCAGCTTGACACTATATTCTCGATAGTATGCTGCATGTTTCTGAAAGTCACTTTAGATTGTCTCACTGTATCTGCCATCTGTTTCAGTCCCGTGTCAGTGACTCTGTGGATTTTCCTGAGGATAGATCTTGCCAGGGAAGGTAGGTAATATTAGCTTACCTTCAGCCATCTGCCACCAGCCCTCTGAACACTGGCTCATGGGTTGATTCTTGGCCCATTTGATCTCTTCTTCTATATAGGCTGGGCATTCTGGCAGGTTGGGGCTGGGTGGTTCTGGTAGGGTTTCAACTAACACGGAGGCAGCTGTTTCCTCTAAGGCTACCTCTTTGGCAGCTCTGTCAGCCGAGTTGTTACCTCTGGCCACTGCCATTACTCCTTTCTGATGGCCTGGACAGTGTATGATTGCCACTTTCTTTGGCAGACAGAGGGCTTCAAGTAATTGTAGGATTTCATCTTTATTTTTGATATTTTCCTTCTGCAGTTAGGAGTCCTCTTTACTAGTATATGGCTGCATGTATGTGGGCAGTTGCAACTGCATACTGACTATCCATGTAGATGTTGACGGCCAGCCCTTTCCCCATGATAGGGCCTGGGATAGCACTATCGGTTGAGCCCTTTGAGCTGAGGTACCTGAGGGGAGAGACTGGATCCAAATTACCTCCATTTCCGTGGTCACTTCCGCTCCTGCTTTCTTCTGCCCCTCTCGAATGAAAGTGCTTCCATCCGTGAACCAAGTCCGCTCTGCTCCCTGCCATTAGAGACAGGCAATAGACTTGGAGACGCTCCTTACCTGTCCCTGTGTGATAATCCCAAACTGAGGGGAACCCTTCATCAATACCGGCTGGATTCCGGGTTGGGGTGCCGTTGGCACCCAGATCGTTCTTCCAGGATGATGACTTTCCCTCTCCTCTGTGGGAAAGAGAATCTGTAATAATTGCTGACAATCATCTCAAGTGGGCCGATGGATAAAAAGAATGATGTCTAATAGACCAATGAGCTCTTTAGGGTTGTCAGAGAACTTGACATGTTCTCTTCTCCAATTGTAGAGATCAGCCATAGCAAAGGGCCAATAATGGTATTGTTTGTTCTCCTGCTCGTCAACTGTCCCTGTCGCTCTCCGTTAAGATAGTGGAATCTGCCTCTGATGCTGTGGCCTGGTTCCATGGCACATCTGCTTCTGATCCCTTGGGCTGGGCCTCCCTCCATCCCCAATGTGGACACTATTGGAACTGGGGTGTCCTCTCTGGTGAATACATAGGTGGGAGTAAAGCTGGTGCAGGGACCACTGGCTCTGCTGGAGGAATTCCTTGGGGTGGGCATGGGTGGAGATAGGAGCAGCAGAGGCGCCTGCTCCCCTCCCGCCGGCCAAGGCTTAGATGGAATCACCACTAGAGTTCCCACCTGTGTGGTATTCCTGGGCACAGGTGGGAACTCTAGTGGTGGATGTATTTGTGGATGACCTGGCTTGGCCTGCAGGAGTGCAGGTGGAAGCGGTGGACTGGCTAGCCAAGGAAGGGGCCGCCACCTAGGTCAGAGCTGGTGTCTGAGTATAAGGCAGTGGGAATATGACCTCTTCTGGCATACTGTCCTGTAGAATAGGATAGAGGAGCTTTGAAGGCTTGGAGTCTTCCTGATTTTTGTTCTTTTGCCTTCAGGGCAGGCGTAGTATCTGGGAACAAAGTAACATTAGTCAGGAGTAATTAAAAGGATTTTACCCAGGGTGGAGGGTTGACAACCAAATCTTCCCAGACTACAATGTAAGGTCTGGATGTCCTTCACCTTCTGGAGCACTTTGTTTTCCACTGTTAGCACTGTGGGAAGATGGAAAGTTCCCTCTGCTGGCCATTTCACTCCGAAAGTGGACCATTCTGAGCTGCAATATGCCTCCATTTTCTTCTTGCTCACGTCTACTGAGAGATTGTGAGCTCTAGTCTTCACTTCCTTAAAGTGAGCCAAGAAGATGTTAAGGGGTGGGAGGGAAGAGAATGTCCCACTGCATCCGTCACTGTCCAATATAGCAAAAGGCTAAACACTACTAAAGACACCAGTGATAGAACCACACGCACAAAATAGCCACGTCGTGACTGGAAACAGAAATAAATCCAAATGCTGGGATTCATAGACTCATAGCCTTGGAAAATGGAACCGAGGCAGATATGGAAGCAGACTGTGTTGAGGATTCTCCTCGAACACTTCCAACTGATGGGCAGGAACCTCATCTCCCTGCCTCTCACGACCATGGCTGTGAACTGTCATCTACTATGACTACTTCTGGTTGCATATGCTGTTACCTCGAGGCTTTTCCCCAATGCTAAAATACAGCCAAAAAGAACAACGTGAACAGTGAACAACAGACAATACAAATCACTGACACTGCTCATCAGCTTTAGACTCTCAGGACTGCGGATTCCATGAGATCCGCTGGGGAATCCGTTTGGATGAGCCCCAAAATGTTACGTCCTGGTTCCACAGGAAACCCAGAAGAGCTCAAGAATTGTGAAGTCAGCTGCAATTTGCAAAAGGGTCCTTTTATTTCAAGTCTTAACTCGGATCCTAAACTCCCTACAATGTAGGTTTGGCTTGTGTCCCCCGGCTCGGGTGCTTTAACACTTATATATAGAGCAGTTAGAAATTCTTTGAATATTTAGGGTGAAGGGGAGGGGAGGCGGGTTAACTATGTCATAATTCAAACACAATACCATTTTGTAGGGCAGAACTTCGAGGCTGGGAGGGGGATTAAAGATTGTCTTTTGGGGGCTATCAGGAATTAGTTTTATGGCTGGCCATAACTGTCTGTAACCTCTGATCACCTGTTTCTATGATTTAAGCATGGGACCCTACTCTCATTTCTTCAAGGATAGGCACCAGCTGCACCTGGTTATCTAGGAGAATGCTGGCCTTGGCACCACTGAAGCTGAGGAGTTTTTGTCATTTGTCTTATTTGGGCTGGCACCCATGGCTCCTTGAGTCCTCTCGGAGAGGCTAGGAAGGTGGAATGAACCCTGCTTTTGCTGCAAGGGGGAGAGGGAGCTGGGCTTCTGAGGGGCAATGCAGAGGCAAACTGCAGAAGTAAGCCTTACCTTGCTTGCTATAGGAGAGATCCTAGGGGGAAAGGGGACTTCTGCAGGAGGGTGCAGAAGCAAGCTGTCTGTGTACCTAACTTGGTTCATACTGTCGTAAGGGACAGATAGATACAAACTGAGCAGGAACTGCCAGAGAAGGAAAACTGTGCAGAGTGAAACCCAGCCAAAAGCTCATTCGCACTGCGATACTGCAGGGCAGTAGGGCCATCATCCCCAGTTGATAGATGGGGAAACTGAGGCTTAGGATGGAGAAGTGATGAACTCAAAGTCATATAACATGTAAGTGATAGAGTTGGGTTCAGGTACCAGAAGTCTTCAGCTCTCCTGCACAAGGCAGCAGGGTCATGATAGCTGGGTCAGAGTACTGAGGCCAGCTAGCTTAAGAAACAAACATCAGGCATTTTCAACTTGTGGGTGTGTGAGGTAATTCCCCTGGTCAATGCGGTCCTTGACTGGGAAATGGATTATGTGAACCTTGTATCCTAGTGAGGAAGACAGGTCAGTGCAGAGCTTGGAATAACTGAATCTCCTTGCAAAGTAGGGTTAGCCAAAGAAAAGGACTTCACTGCGGAGCTATACTGCTCAGCTTAAAACTCCATGGATGCTCCCCTTGACTGAACCCGGGTCTCTCTCTATTCATTTCTCTGTACCTCCAGTATCCACCTTGAAAGACACAGGCACAAGATTAGGGGGAGCTTAGAGTCAGGCATATGATAAATGAACCTGCCACTAGCAAACCAGCAGGCAGGAAACTAGAAACAGGAAGACTACTGAGTTGTGCTATGGTTCTAGCAGAGTGAATGCTGCTCTCCAGGTAAGCAGGAGGGATGTTGCAGGGGACCACAAAGGATACAGCTCCGTAAGCCAAGATTCCCATACCTCCCGAGGGCTGGACCCGTGATAAATCCTATACTTAGCATTTGATAGTATAGAATTTGCCACATCCCTAGGTTCCCATCCTGTGTGATGATACACATTTCAGACCCCTCTTCTCCCTTTACCCCAGGATCCAAAGCTGCATAGGGCCTCAGGACACAAAGCAAATCTTCTCGCATGTATATGAGGGAGGAAATGAGTTTCTACCACAGGAGGAGACTGACCCATGAATTAGATGTTCTTTCTCTAACAGTTTCACCCCCCTCTGTATTCCCACCACTCCACCAGTTTCCTTCCTGCTTAACTAAAACACTCTAGGTCAGTGGTTCTCAACCTTCCTAATGCTCCGAACTCTTTAATACAGTTACTCATGTTATGGTGACCCCCCAACCACAAAATTATTTTGTTGGTACTTCATAACTGTCTTAGTTTAGGTTTCCATTGCTCTGAAGAGACATCATGACCAAGGCAACTTTTATAATGGACATTTACTTGGCTAGCTTATACTCTCAGAAGTTCAGTTCATTATCATCATGGCAGGAAGCATGGCACATGCAGGCAGACATGGTGTTGGGGGAGCCAAGAGTTCTAGATCTACATTGAAAGGAAGCCAAGAGCAGACTGTATCCTGTGGCTAGGAGGAAGTCTACACTCACAGTGACACACTTCCTCCAACAAGGCCACGCCTAATAGTGCTACTCCTTGGGCCAAGCATATTCAATCCACAACTGTAACTGTGTTCACTATGAATCATCAGATATATAGGATATTTGATGTGACCCCTAAAGAGGTTGCAACCCACAGGTTGATAACTGATGCTCTAGGTCCCTTCACACTTCAACAAACTCAAATCTCCCTCATATTGAGAAGTTCCAGGGACAACGGATCAGCTTCAGGTCCCACCTGCTCCCACCCAGAAGGCTCTTTAGGGAAGGTGCAGATTTCTCCCCACCTTCCTCCTGATAGGCCATATATCTATGCAATGTTTGGGGTATCATGAACAATTGTTTTCTGTAGTCCTGCTGTGGAATTAAAAGGTCTAGTAGAGGCTATGGGAATGTGGAAGGAGACCTCACATTCTAGAGTTCAGATTTTCTGAGGAAGGAATCTCAGGAATGAGAAGCTGGGAAGGAGTCACACACATATACACACTCACACACGGAGGCCAGAGATCAACAGGGAGTGTCTTACTACTTTCCACCTTGTTTTTTGGGCCAGGATCTCTCCGTGAACCTGGTCCTTACCAGGCTAGGCTGGCTGGCTGGCTGGCTGGCTGGCCAGCTAACTCTAGTGATGTGCCTGTTTGCCCCCAGCACCAGAATACCCCAGCACCTGGCTACCATGCCTAACACTTTAGGTATGTGCTGGAGAGTGACTGGGTTCTTGTGGTTGTCCAGTCAGCATCTGACCCACTGAGCCATCTTTCCAACTCCCTCAACATTTTGTGCAAAACTTTGCTATGGTAAAAGGTGTTTTGAAGGCACTGTCATTGGAAGCATGTAACAGTGATTTACACCAACAAGCAACTTGTCTTGTTCTTCCCAAGGGGGTAGAGATTGGGGTGGGGTGGGGACTCCATAGCTGAAACTGTGTAGGAAGTCTTTCCTTCCCAGACTTGCAAGCTTATCAAGGAGCCGAAACCAGACATACAGACAGTACCTATGTCTCAAAGGGAGAGCCTAGGATTCATTCTGGCTTTAACTGGGAGGTTCTCTTCCACTTGTGAAACAGGTTGTGGGGCTGGAAAAATCCAAGTTGTATTCACATGGTGCCAACAGTCCAGTCTTCTGTTTCAGCCCTCAGTATCCCTTAAATGCCTTAACTGCAGCTTACCTCACCCACTCCAGACTGGTCTACACTTAACTGCAGCTTACCTCACCCACTCCAGACTGGTCTACAATTTTCTATGTTGCTGACATGACTTTCTAGTTCTCTTGCCTCCACCTCCAAAGTGCTGAAAATACAGATTTATATAGTGCCAGGAATTGAACCCAAGGCTTTGTGAATGCTAAACAAGCACTCTACCAACTGAGCTACCCACATCTCCAGCTTAAATGCATAACATTTCAGGAGAGATGAAATGCCGAGGTCACCCAAAATGAATCGACTAGACTGGTTTATAATGCTGCCCACAAACAAAAGCACTCATTATAGATGCTTGCTCATAAGTTTATTGACAACTGTTTGGTCCCAACACACAAACAGCACTTGAACCACCCCCCCCCAAATATTCAAACAAAATAGACAGTTAAGAAAAACTTGTCCCCCAAGCCTCATCAAAAGCAAACAGTACAAGATGGGAAGATAGAAAGGGGATTCTGGTGATAACTTCTGTCTTTTCAACAGATAAATCTAATTTGGTACATCTTTCCACCCAAAAAAGTGTCTCATCATGTCCATGTACATACATCATAGCATCATTATCTAAGCCTCTGGATAATGAAATAGTGATTGAACTGGCCACTGTGGGCACATCACATTCAGCGTGCTTTCAATTGAGTTTTCACATCTTTAAACAGCAAGGGTTAGTCACACTCACCCCAGACATATGGGCAACTCCAGCAAATGGCAAACACACACCTGTTCACTGTACACAACTATTTTTTGCTGCCCACAGAACCTGACCTTTGAGATGACTCCAAATAACTTTAGTGACATCTAGTGTTTTCAAAGTCCATAGTCCCTTCTATGCTTGCAAACCTGAAGTCTGAGCAGGCAAGCTTAGCCTTAGGATGTCTGCAAATAAGGCAACTCACACTCTTAATACCAACTTTATTACACCACTTAAAAGCTGTAAAGAAATTGCACATGTGCCATTTTGCTTCCTATGCACTAAAATTGCAGAGGAAGTGCCATGAGGCCTTAAAAAGGAAGTGCTATCAGGTCAGGCCTTAAAAAGAAGTGCTTCCAGGCCTGCACAGAAAAGTACCTTCAGGCTTTGCACAGAAAGAGTAGCAGACCTGCAGAACATTTCCAGTGCAGCTCCATCTGGGGCAGGTCATATTACTGAGAACTGGGACTCACTGGCTTCATTTAAAAGAGTTTGGCAAAAAAAATTCAACTGGTATAGCCTTTAATTTTGTGACATTTTATCAAAATGCTGGCTATTAAATCAGAATCCATTTTCTCGCTTTCTAGGAAAAAAAATATAAACATTTCCCACCAAAGAAGTCATCTAACTAGTGGAAGGCTGTGTGCCGACAGGTTCTTTCTGCTCTATGACTGGATTTGCCTTTTTTGCCCAACAGATACAATCCATTGTAAATGTCAGGTCTCTCTGGTGCCTCAGGCACCCAGAGAGAAGGCCATTCCACAAGGCAGTGCCCACAAAGGCTGGCTTTTCCCAAATGCCAACATAAGACACCACAAAAATAAAACAAAAACCCAAACGTGCTTCCAATAGCGAGAAGTAAGAGTAAAACCAGACACTATTAAAGGACACCAAGATGAACAAACATGGACCCACATATCACATGGAGAGCTTCCCAGATTTGCAGGCAACTTTTAAATCATAAGAACAAGAATAGGCTGATCAAGCTTGGCCTTCACAGTAAAGATAGAACTCTGTCTCTTCTTAGTGGAAACAGTATCGAACTCACAACTCTTGAGGCCCTTCACTCGGCTGATTTACAATTTATGCATTAAATGCATAGTTTAAAAAATCAGACTCTTACCATTACCACTCTCAACACACAATGTGTCATTTAAACGCTGACTTTAAATGCATGACATCGAGGCCATTTCCTTTCCTTAACCTTATCCTTAATCAAACTGGGACAGAGAGAGAAGGGAAGCATGAAATAACTTTCTCAAAAACTCTTAAATGGAATCCCCAAATGGAAATGTTTTTAAAAAATGGGATGAGGCTACACTGGTTAAGCACAGACATAGTTACATAAAAAGGCACACCAACAAGTCACCTAGAAGCCAGGAACTTTCCTGTCAGCCTAAAAATGGCTCTCCTGCCACTTGCTCATCCCATCCCCCAGTGTGTGACCCACAGGCTCATGGACATGGCTTGGCTTCCTGAACAACCACAAAACCATCTGCTTAAACAAATGATGGAGACTGCCCAATGGGAAGTGAAGCCACTTCCTGATGAGTGGTCTCTGCTTGTTTCTTCCCAACCACCACAATTCCCAACAGTCTAGAAAAATTTGGTAAAATAGTACAGATTCCTTCATGGAAGAGTTCTTTCAAATAACTGGGAGAAGTAAAGGAAGAAAAAGTTTATCTGAAAGTTCAAAAAACAAAAAAACAAAGAAACATTTCCCTATGTAAAATTAATAAAAGTGGCTTCTGGGGTCAAGACATAAAAAATGAGGTTTTTAAGCCCATTTTTGTGTGTAGAGTCAGACAGTTTCCCCCCATCCTAATTTAATTCCATGTTCAAAATGGGAGTTAGAGCTTGGTTACAGGTGCAAAAGAAAAGTTGGCTGCCAATTTGACTCTATTTTTGGGCTGCTTTCTGGCTGGGCTTTCCACTGCATCCTTGCTGATCAGTGCTCTGGGGGCTTCTGAGGAGGGGCTAGGAGGAGCAGGAGCGGGAGCAGATGCTAGGCTGCTGGGTGAGGAGTCACAGGACGGGTTTCCCTTCTTCACTAATATTGGAATTTCTGATTTTTCTTCTTGGTTTAAAACTAAAACTCCTAGAAAGACAGAAACATAAATAGATTTAGTTCTAGGGCTCATAAGAAATACTGGTTTTCAGTTCATCTGTATTTGAAAAACAAAAACAAGGTTATAAAACCCCACCAGAGCCAGGTGTGGTAGGTGGCTTGTAAATCCACCTCAGAAAGCTGAAGCAGGATCACCATAGTGCTGGGCCAGCCTTGGCTACAAGACAAGACAATGTATCAAAACAAACAAACAAAACCTCCCAAAAAACAGCACCTAGGGAGTGGAAGGGGAGGTGGGGGTGGTTAGATCTCTGTGAGTTCAAAGCCAGCCTGGTCAACAGAGCAAGTTCCATGATAGCCAGGGCTGTTTGATACAGAGAAACTCTGTCTAGGAAAAAAAACCAAAACCCCAAAACGAAACAACCAAAGCACCAAATGTCACACTTATGTCACAGTTTAGGTATTGGCTACATGGTGAATATTGTATGTCACAAAAATATTTATAAATGACACATCACTTTTCTTTAGATTGCAAATTTTTAGATACATCATATTGACTACCTATAAAGGCCAGCTTTTCTTCCTCAGACTCTGCTCCTTCATTCCTCTGTCTGGTGACTAAAACTCATAAACCTCCTGTGAATGTTCTGAGGCAGCAGAGAGAAGGACTTTAGTGCTTGCTAGTGAGTGCCTGCCCATTCTTCTTTCAAAGGCTACATGCTTGCCGTGGTGGTGACACTAGAGACAAGGAAAGAGCCACTAGGAATCATGGCTACTTTAGAAGGTCAGCTGTTTTTCTTCAGAGTTTAGATTTCATGTAACCCACAGGTGTTTGAGAAAGACAGACTACTGTGTCTTAGATGACTTCTGTGTGTAGCAAGAAACCCCTGGTGCCAAAGGCACAGGCCAAGTAATAGTGACAGAGGGATGACGTAGCCCCAGCTTCAACTCAGATGGGCAGGAACCTGTGCTCCTCAGGTTCTTGCTCTTCTCTGTCACAAACATTTGAAGAGCTCCTGTATACGTGTCCATATAGGCCAGCACCCCGTGAAGAAGCAACTCTCTACCTCTACCATCCCAATCCTCATTTCACAGTGAGCCTATGTTCTTACTGGCTCTTTCCATGTCATAAGCAACTTCAAACTCTCCTGGCCCTATCTGGGGCCAGCAGTGTCAAATACTGCCTGACAAAGACTATGGACAGTGGAAGCGAGCAGGCAGAAATGGGTCAGATTCAAGTGACAAAAAGGGAAAAGTGAAGGCTTTTCACAGAGCATCTGGGCTGTGGAAGAGCCCTTGAGGACAAAGACAGAATGACAAACACCTGATGCTCCAGCACCTGATACAGGGGTAAGAAACTGAATGGACTTCACCTCGGGCTAACACTAAGTTAGGATGTAAAGAGATCAACATTTAATTCCCTATGCCTAAGGAGGCAGAGGCATAGGGATCTCTGTGAGTTAGAGACCAGCCTAATCTACAAAGCAAGTTTCAGTCCAGCCAAAGCTACAGTGAGACCCTGTCTTAAAACAACAACAACCAAAGAGGTCACCTTTCTTGTTTTTTTAGGTCACAGGACTCCAGGACCTCAAGCCATAAGAACCTTGCTCAGACCAGCTTCCTAAAGCCCCAGAATCCACGGAGACCTAAGTAAATGTTGTGTAGCAGGTGACAGGTGTTGCCTAAGGAGCAGCTGAACCTCAGACATGGTGGGAAGGCCAGAAGTTCTAGAAGACCTGGGACAGGACTCATTACTCAAGGGCTCTTCCACAGCCCAGTGACATTGGCCCTTAACTTTAGATTATACCAGATTTATAAATCCTGTAAGCAGAAACCCCAACAAGGAAGGGAAGGGGCTGAGTAATCAGCACAGGTACTTTATACCTGAAGCAGCATTGCTCTTTCCTATGTTCATCAGACACCTCCTACACTGGCATCATGGTCATCTGTTAGACCCACAGA
>JADRCC010178462.1:537-13631 GCA_019843855.1 Hylomyscus alleni | reverse complement strand
GTCTCCTTTTGTTGTCTAATTGCTCTGGCTAGGACTTCAAGTACAATATTGAATAGGTAGGGAGAGAGTGGGCAGCCTTGTCTAGTCCCTGATTTTAGTGGGATTGCTTCAAGTTTCTCTCCATTTAGTTTGATGTTGACTACTGGTTTGCTGTATATTGCTTTTACTATGTTTAAGTATGGGCCTTAAATTCCTGATCTTTCTATGACTTTTATCACGAAGGGATGTTGGATTTTTCAAATGCTTTCTCAGCATCTAATGAGATGATCATATGCTTTTTTTTCTTTGAGTTTGTTTATATAGTGAATTACATTGAAGGATTTCTGAATATTGAACCATTCCTGCATCCCTGGGATGAAGCTTACTTGATCATGATGGATGATCATTTTGATGTATTCTTGGATTTGGTTTGCAAGAATTTTATTGAGTATATTTTTGCATCGATATTCATAAGGGAAATTCGTCTTAAGTTTTCTTTCTTCGTTAGGTCTTTGTGTGGTTTAGGTATAAGAGTGTGGCTTCATAGAATGCCACAGACCGGGTTCGTTACGGGGACCCCAATTTCCTTGGAATGAGAGTTCTGGTCAGGTGGGCAACAAGTTGGTGGATGACAGACAGAGTCGACACAAGAGTGTGCTGAATCTGAATGTATTTGTACAAGGTAAAATTCAGGCTTAAATAGCATACAGAAAGCAGGGCAGATGACAAGAGTTAGCCTAAGATTAAAGAAGGTGCAAAGGAAGATTTCTGAGTACTGATAAACAAAGAACTCTACATCAGACTGAATTTAGCAGTCTGTTCAGTTGAATTGTTTCCTTGGTTGAATGGCTAAAATCTGGCTCAAAATGTAATCTATACTAAATAAAGTCAAGATGGCAAAAGAAAAATTAAAATAACATTCTGGGCAGACCAAACACAACTTCAGCAGTATATATTCAGAGAGTTTGGAAAGAGCCAGAGCTCAGTGACCCAGGAAGATATACAAGAGAAGAACATATGGTAGCATAATTCTAGATTCTGAGTAGACATAGACTTTGATTCTGAATGCATATGGGATTACAGAGAATCTTCTCTTAACAGAGTGGCAAGTTAGGAGGCCATGGCAATAACAACATGGACTTATTACTATGGTGGCATTAAACAAAAATCTTGTTCAAGCAAAAGATTGGTCTACAAAGGAACCTGAGTGCCTCAATGCAAGTAAAATGAGAGCATTTTAATAATTAGGGTTGCAGGGTTTGTGTGGGCATACCCATTGTGACTCGACTTTAAAAGCTTTTGAATTCCCATCCTCATCTGCCTCCCCTAAAGGAAAGAGTCTCCTGGATTATCACTTCTTTACTCCTTGGTATTTACATAGAAATCAAAGCAGCCAAATTCTTGGATCATGAAGGAAATCCTATGATATCAGTTTTGTACTTTGAAGAGTATCTGATCTTTCTTTTTTGAAAAGCCCATTAAAAACTTCCAGGCAATGCAACCTGCTGAGATATTTAATGTTGCTCATATGCATAGCATACCTGTTGAGGGCTGATCACTTAGGATTGGATAATCTATCAGGGGACTTATCCCTGGATAATGCTGTGTTGGGATAGATAGATAAATAGGTAGGTAGGTAGATAGGTAGATAGATAGATAGATAGATAGATAGATAGATAGATAGATAGATAGATAGATACGGGAGGGAGTTGGACAGACACAGGAGGGGTACAAGTGAGGTAAACATAGTAGTCATGTATGGAATTCTTTAAAAACCATAGAAAGATTTAAGGAAAAATTTACATGAAAACTGAACAAAATGTTTATGGCAAAAATAAAAGTTTCAACAGAGTTCCAAAAGCAATAGTTTTGTGTTTAAGCGTGTGTAATATTCTTCACAATGCCATTCTTCATCTTGCTTACCATTTCCAGTTCACCTTGGTTAATCCTGTTTTCATAAGGCCTTCTATTTGTAGTTTGAACATAACAATTCTTTCATTTTCTCTGTACCTTTAAGAGAACTTTATCAGTTGTGTTGGGACTGACTATATACATTTCTCAAATTCTTCCTAGACAATGAGTGCATCTACATGTGTGCCCTTTAGCAAATACTTACATGGCTTTTATTTCAGTATGTCATTTATGCAACAAAGATTGGAACTAGATGATGACAATAACCTTTACAGCTCTAACTAATCCCTTGGATACTTGCAGAATGTTCATGTGTCTTGGAGAAAACCTCAAATCTTAAGCCAGCCTGTAAAATCTACCAATCTGACACTTTTTAAATGTATAAAGGGTTACTTCACAATTCATAGAAGCAGAGACAAGAGAAATACATTTCACAGAAAAGCCTATTTCTCCTGTTGGATACTGAAAACTTTCCATGAGAATTTAATAAAGAAAATTGTGTTCCTTCTCTCCACTTACATTATTATTTCCAAGATACTGCCTCTTATGAGTAATGTCAAGCGGAAATTATTTTATGTCTACCCAGCAGCCTTTTGGATGTAGAGAATAAGACCACAGCAAATAGATTATAAAAGCAAGATGCAATGGTAGTGATTTCTGATTAGGAACAGAACTGATCTATAATAACTTTCTTATCTTCTTTTCTATCCATTTCTTGTCCATCTTACCTGAGTAAAGGAAAAAGAGCCTGTCTATGTGTGGGCAGGGTTTGTCATTAGTCATACTATGCTGGGTTGTTTTCTTTGGTTCTTCAAACTCTTTCTGCAAAATCAAAGACCAATACCATATTCAGGCTAATGTTCACAGCTACTACTCTATATTAATGTGCTGACCAAATAGGTAATTATTATTTTCTTCTCCTATACTAGTTCTTGTGAGAACAATAATTGTGGCCTATGAGTCTCTTATTTTTTGCATATTTTCTTCATGTTTTACCACAACTACCTTATACATAGGAAATGTTTATCCAAAGGTAACCTGAGGTAAATAAAGCATTTTTATATGATGACTAGATTGCCCATAAGCTACTGTATAGAAGGTAACACATGTAGCAAGAGTTTTAGACTTGCTCCTGTCTTCTATGTTGTGTGTTTCTGAGCAAATCACACACACTCTTTGGATGCTTCTTTCTGAAACAGACGATAGTGATGTTCACAATATATTCCTTACAGGGCCACCATGAGGGCATGGAAGAACAGATAGAGGGAACATCCACTTTTATTCGAGGCAACCAGAATCCCTATGATACAAGTGTTAGGAGCAGACCTGAATGGAATTACTCAATTTGAATATGTTTTAGAAATGCTATGAACAGCTCAACTTACTAGCAATTTATCCTTGCAATGATAATAATTACTCATCGAACCTCCCATCTCTTCCTAGATGTAAGAACATCTGCAATTTGACTCTAAATATTAATGTTTCCTGATATCTCACTTCTTCCAACTAAACTGGAGCAGTATTGGATGACAGTGTCCTGACAATTACCACTTGTTTATATTTTATTAGATAACACTATTATAGTAGCACTATGGTTAGAAAGAATAATGAATGGAAACTCTATATATTTGATTCCTTACATGCCTCTCTCTATTGCCTTGACATGAAACATGACAAATTCCTTTGTTTGATCTGTTGATATTCTATTAATCAGGAATTATATTCCCAATGAAAATTTGGGTCCCATAAAGCCACGAACAAAAATGCTTGTGTAAAGGAGGAAGCTATTGAAAGAATGAACAAAATTCTAATTGATGACCAGCTTCTCAGCTTATTAAAATACCATGAGCATGACAGAAGCTGTCTTGTATATACACAGAAGTTATAAAGACTAGATAGTAATAACAAGCTGATGCCAGGTCCCAAGCAAGTCTAAATGTTTACTGTGTAGGCATTATTTATGTACACATTTACCCATGCATATGCCCACACATGAGAATGAAGTTGGGGCCAATGACAGATCAACCTTAAAAGACTGGCAAAAATTCATACAGAAACATTAAAATGGATTTTTTGACAGACTAATGAAAAGAAATGAATATATAAATATGACAAATAAATGTCTCTGTCTCTCTCTGTCTCTGTCTGTCTCTCTCTCTGTCTCTCTCTCTCACACACTCTCTCTTTTCTTTTTATAATTCTTTTCAAAGTTCTTCAGATTCGACCTTTGAGGTTTCTAATTTCCTCCACTGCTTTTGTATTTTTGGAGTGGTATGCATGTGTATGTGTGTGTTTGTTGTTTGTGTATTTTTCTACAGCAATGGCTTATTTTTTTCTCTGTTAGTTATCTATTGTTATATGTAAGTACACTGTAACTGTTTCAGATACCTCAGAAGAGGGCATCAGATCTCATTGTGGATGGTTGTGAGCCACCATGTGGTTGCTGGGAATTGAACTCAAGACCTTTGGAACAGCAATCAGTGCTCTTAGCCTCTTAGCCATCTCTCCAGCCTCTCTGTTAGTTATCATAGCAAATATATTCTTTCTATAACTCGGTCCCTCATTATGCACTCTTTAAATTGGTTAACTCATATAATAGCCTGCTGAGAATTCTTTCTGAAATAATTAAGCTGTGATCTACAGTAGTAAATGAGTCAGATAGGACCTGCTGATTTTATGCTTCCTGAAGGGTAGCTAAGGAAGTACCATTAGGTCAAATATATTTTTTTTCTAAAGGTGGTAAGGTGGTATTCACATCAGCACCAACCAAAAATAAGCAATATTGGCTGCTACTTTGAGGAACTCCCTAGTTCACATAATTCAACCTTTGTTTGCACACAGGCTTTACTCTTAGTGAAAATAAACAAGTAAAACACAATGGTATTCTTAGAACTACTCCACTGTTGTTGAGTGCAAATAAAATTTCATGTTTAATAAAATTTATCTTGACTGTCTTTCATTTTCTGTTTCCTTTCCTTTTAGGTTAACAATACATGCTGAATGTCCTATGCATTTAGAAGATTTCCCCATGGATGTGCATGCCTGCCCATTGAAGTTTGGAAGCTGTATGTATTTTCTGAGTTTTGTTTGTCTGATCTGTTTCCAGAGGAAATGCAATATATTCCTAAGAAGTTCTTAATTCCAAATTTAATCCTTACTGGTATGGAGTGGGTCAGGAGAATGGGGTCAAGTAGTACTAACTGATCTAGAGTGGTAGACTTGGCTTTTAATACCCACCCTGGAACAAATCTTATTCCACTATTTCAGCTTAATTTCTATCATTAGATGGAAACTTCAATATTTGTCCATTGCCAGAGGACAGAGAAAGGACAAATAAAAAATGTTAGCTTCCTAAGAGCAAGAGAATATGTCATATATTTTTTAAATGTACATTCTCCCTGCATCTCTACCTACTAATATTCAGTTCCCAACAGTAGATGGTTAATAGGAGAGCCAGCTGTAGAGATTTGCTCATGTTTTAGAATACTGATTTTCCCATTTATTGTAACTCTTTCAGACTGGACAGTAGAAATAGAGTCCATTTACAAGTGAAACTACAGCTATCAAAATTGAATATACTTGAGAGCAGTTTTGACCATGTTATTATCAGAGTAATATATTAAGATATGTGTTGATCACATTGGAATGATATTGAAATAGAAATTGCATTTGAAAAGTCTCAATTATATGTGACATATTTTATCAATCATTAGTTTGTCAAACATTTACACACTGTGTCTTGCATGACAGCCTCTAGTCTATGAGCTTGGAATGCATTCATTAATAAAACAAAATCCCTAGCCTGATAGAGTTTCTATTATTGAGAAGAATGTGATAGTAAAATATAATGAAAAATAGGGTAAAAATAGACATAAAGTAAGGAAAAACACAAAAAAAATCTCATTGAATACATAGTAGTTATAGAGGTGTATGAGAATATGATATGAAATTTCAAACATACACACATACATATGTACAATATATACATATGAATATATATGCATATATATGTATATAAAATTTAGGGTAACTAACATATCTCGTTTTTCCAGTATGTATCATTTCTTAATGCTAAGAGCATTCAACATATTCCATTAGGCACTTTGAAGTGTCCAGGAAATGCCTGCAACCTACAGTATCTCTGCTGTGCTATCAAACACTACATTATTCCCCCAATTGTGATAGCTTTGATACCTATTTCCTCAATCTTACTTACCTGTAAATTTTTTCGAATAAGGTAATCCTTACCAATCTGTTTTTGGTTTATTTGACAACAAATATCTTATTCTTGTAGGCATAACTTATTCTCTTTATTCTTATTATATATCAAATGAAAAATTTTAAAAAGTGACATAAGATACAACTGGGCAAATGATGTAGACATATGAGAAAATAGTGTTCTAGGTGGTATAGTAGCATTTCAGAAAAAAGATTTTAAGTAAGGAAAGTGTTGTGTTTGGGCTTGCTTAATAAACATCATAGCAGCCATGTGGATGCCCACTGGACATAATAATGAAATTACTAGGTAGAGATGAGACTATAAACTCAGCCGGAGCCTCTAGAGTCTTCTAAAAAATTAAGGGGCCTTGAATTATATTCTGTGGGTTAAGAGGGACTAAGTGGAATACTTTGAATTAATGATTAATATTGTCTTACTTATTTTGAAAGAAGAATGTTATTAGGTTTATGAAACTTATTAATAGAGAGAAATATAGAGTTAAATTAGTTTTATATTGCAATATTTAAGGTGAGATATGCTGATGGAGGTTATTGAAACCTTTCATGTAGTAATAATTCAACTAACCTGTGATAGTAATAAATGGGATGAAAAGTGGTATGCTAGGAGAAGACCTACAGCAAGTTCCCCTGATACGTTAGATGTGTAGTAGAAGGAAAACTCAAAAAGAGTAACCAAAAAATAATCAGTCTAAGGATTTTGTTTCCAAATGAGACAAGCAGTGCTAGGAATCAGAGTGGTGGGTTTGAGAAAGGAGCTATCTTGAAATTACCTGTCAGAAATTCTGTCTATTAGGAGAGAGCACCTCATTGACATGAGAGCCTGGGCAAAACTTGAGGTAGAAGAGCAATTAGAAGGAATAGTGACAACAATACTGGGCCTAAAAGGGACAGAGACACTTTCCTTGAAAATCTGCAAAGGAACTTCATGAAAGAAAATGGCTTAAAATAGAGTTCAAAAGGTAGCTTAAAGTGAAAGATCAAGTGAGCTAGGTACCATGGACAGTATGAGAGGGGTGTGAAAGACACATGGGAAAAGAGAACAGCCTAACCATATTTCAAAACTAGCTTTTGGAAAGTGTCAAAGTTGCTTTCTGAGACAAAAGCAGCAATGATATGAAAGAACATTTATTTATCTCTTCCTCTGTAGGACTAGGAACCAGAGCAGGAGGTGGATGGCCAGATTGCTCCAGGCTAAGTATCATATCTGTTAAGGTGACAAGCATCTTAATGAGTTAGGCCTAGGATATAATGAGTAGTACTTTATTTCTCAAGAAGATTTAGTTGTTGTTGATGCCCTCTATTCTCATGATTAAACCTTAACAACCAAAAAATGACCAAGCATAGAAGTGATAAGGATTGTAGCGATACTTCTGAAGAAAGGAGATATCCTTTTATAAATGAACTTATGCCCATGGTTCTCCAACCCTGGAATGTGTGCTAGTTCTCACTATCATTCTCAGATTGGTCTTAATTTATCCCATGGACATAGAATGAAACCAAAACCCAGTATGAACAACTTAAAACAACATTGCTCTTTTTTGTAGTTTTCTGTAGTGCTAAAAGAAGGAGGAAGAGGGGAGGACAAAGGGAGAGAGGAAAGGAAGGAAGGGTAGAGGAAGCGAGCATTCATCAAGCTGTTAGGTTTAAAGTTTAGAGAACTATGTCCCAATTATAATGGAAGAGCAGAGTCACATTAAATTCATCTTAATCCTTTATGGAAATAAAGTGATAAGTCTTGCACACTGTCTCCATAGCGAGGGAGGAATGAAGACTCTGTTAGAAAGGTGGTTTCCACCAGGAAACTCTTTGTGAACCATGTTTTAACTTAAATAAAATAAACCATTAGATACGAATGGGTAGTGACTTATGTTCTTAAAACAAGATCTAAAAGCTAAATAACAACATACACAGAGGCCTGTTAACAGAGTTTATGGACAAGGATTTTCAAATTTGCCAGTACGTGGTAGCACACACCCACAGTCTTAGTACGGAGTCGCTGACTGCTTGTGAGGCAGCTGGATCTCTGGACCTTTGTAGCCAACCAATATAGGCCAATTGGTGAGCCTAGACTGGGTTACAGTATGAAACCCTGACTAAAAATGAGTAATGTGCCTCATGACTGAGAAAGGTGCCTAGTGACAACCTCTGACCTCTATATGCACTCATATGTACATATATATAAAACCACATACATACACATACAACACACATATGGGTACTGTGTTGAAGAACAGATAAAAGATAGATAACTTGTATAGAAACTGGACATTTACAAATAAAAGTAAACTGGAAATTATTGACAGAAAAGTACATCTAAAATTCAAAGTTCATGGATAGGTAAAAGAGAAGACAGGAGTAAGTACTTAAAGAATTAAGTACCTGAAAATTGAAAAATAGAAGAACCAAAAGAAAATACACAGCAAAATGTAAAGTCATGTTTGACATTGTAGAAGATATTATGATATGTAGTTTAAAAACTGTATTGTAAGAATTTCATAGATGTATATTTTACAGATAGAAAAGGAACTTTTAAAATGAATGAAAATTATTAATCTGAAGTCTCAAGATGCACATAGACACTATGTATGATAAATATAAAGGAAACAATGCTGATTTTAAAGTTTGTATGATAATATGAAGATGCTAAGAATACTTATGCTTCTTCAATAAGAATAATGAATAAAAATAAATCCGCAGAATTCACAATGAAATCAAATCCACTTGAAGCTATAGTAATTTAGACAAGATTTTATGGTTACAAAGATAAATAGCACAGAATTAATGAGACATGGAGAGAGATCTAAGGCTCTTATTTTATATCAAATATATGCAAAGATAAAATCCAAATGTATTGGAACTTTAAGTAAAGGAAAAGCGGCTATCAGCTTGAGGAGGGAGGGCTATAAGAAGGGTTTGAGGTTATTTGGGAGGGGCTGGAGGAGGAAAGCAATGTAATTCTTTTTCAGTTTTCAATGTATAAAAAAACAAACAAACCCAGAACTTTCAGATAAAAATGTAAGAGACCTACTTGTTTCACTGTTGGGAAAAAGGATTCTCTCAGCTAAATTACAAGAGAAAGACTCTGATTAGAATGACATTTCTTCACCATTTACAAAAACAAAGGCTCCTGGCTACCTTTCACACCCTAATAGTAGATCAGGGCTGCAAGGAAAATAACTAACATAAGCATCCATCATCAATAGACTAGAAACTGCCTGAACTATGAATGTATGCACCATTGCCTTTTCTTTACTTGCTTTATTTATTTATTTATTTATTTATTTATTTATTTCCTAAAAGTGCCCAAGTGTGCTTAAAGCTGCCAGACACATGCACATCTACAGCAACAAGGGCTTCTTTCTGTTCCATCTACGTGTATGAGAAGGGAGGAAGGCAGGAAGAGAGAAGACAGAGAAAATCTACCTCCCCCAAATCCCACTACACAGGAAACCTGTGTGCCAAGCATAATGGAAGTATGTGCTTCCCAACAACTGGCTCCATACTGATTAATATTCTGCTGGTTTTCCTCAGACACCTATTTTGGCAGAAATCAAAACTCCAAAACTAGGAGCAAAATAATTTTTCACTAAATTAATCCCATTTCTTAAACATTTTATTAGTGTTATAGAGAATATCTTAGTCTAACAAAGGCATAACTAACCATAAAACTGAGAAGATACCTGGGATATCTTAAATAGTAAAGACTTCTACTTATCAAAAGATCATTAAGAGAATAAAAAGGCATGGTGGGTAGGGCAGAGTGTGGTTCATGCTTATAACCTTAGCACTCAAGAACCTGACACAGAAGGACTGATGTGAGTTTGAGGTGAGCCAGTACTCCATAGTGAGAGTTCTAGGATGCCCATTTTATAAAGCAAGATTCTGTCTCAAAACAAGCAACAAAGCCCCAAAGCTAAACAAAAAGACACCACGAAAGCTTTTCATCAGATGGAAAAAATACTTCAAAATATTCAAATACATAAGATTCCCTATAAATCTCTAGAAGGCAATGAAAAACTTTAGTAGAAAAGGAAAGGTCCACAAACCATGAGAAAAAGGAAGACCAAAGTGTGGGTACTTTGATCCTTCTTAAAAGGGGGAACAAAATACCCATGGAAGGAGTTACAGAGACAAAGTGTGGAGCAGAGACTGAAAGAAGGACAATCCGGAGACTGCTCCACCTGGGAATCCTTCCCATATTCAATCATCAAACCCAGACACTATCCCAAATTTGTGTATGCCAGCAAGGGCTGGCTGACAGGAGCCTGATATAGCTGTCTCCTGAGAGGGTCTGCCAGTGCCTGACAAATACAGAGGTGGATCCTCACAGCCAACCATTGGACTGAGTACAGGGTCCCTAATGAAGGAGGTAGAGAATGGACCCAAGGAGCTGAAGGGGTTTGCAACCCCATAGGAGGAACAATATTATGAACCAAAACAACTTGGGGAAGAAAGTTTATTTGACCTATATACTCCATGATCACAGTCCATCATTGTATTGCTTCTCTTGGCTTGCTCAGCTACCTTTCTTATGCACACCAGGGCCATTTTCCCACAGAAGCAACACCCATAGTGGGTTGGGCCCTCCTATATTAATAATAATAAATAAAATGCCCAACAGACTTGCCTTAGGCCAATACAATGGAAGCATTTTCTCATTTGAGCCTACCTCTTTGCAAATAACTCCAGCTTATGTCATGTTGACAGAAAACTAACCAGCACATATGCCCACAGCCCAGCACAATGTAAATACACGATTCTAGATTATATGAAGTTGGCAATTTAAGCTAACCATGACAACTATATACACATAAACATGGGTAATTTGGAAGGATGACTTGCCACCAGCAGCATGGAGTACTAAAAGGCACTACATAAAATCAAGTAATCAAATCGTGTACTAGTTAGTCTAATGTCAATTTGACAAGTTTGAGTTACTTTAAAGGAGAGAGATCCTCAATTGAGAAAATTCCTCTATAATATCCAACAGCAGAGGGCCTAGGTCAGTCCTATGAAGGCTCCTTGGTTGATGTTTTAGTCTCTGTAAGACCTTTGTGGCAGACATTAGTTGATTTTCTGGGTTTTCTTGTGGTGCCCTTGACCCATCTGGAGCTACAATCCCTCCGAGGGATTGATGGGGGATATGGTTGGTGCCATCCCTGAGTTGGTCCTGGGTTCTATAGCCAGTAAGCAGGACCTCTCCATGGTCCTTCCACCATATTTTTGCCCCCATTTGAGTTCCTGTCCTAACTTCCTTTGATGATAAAAAGCAACGTGGGAGTGTAAGACAAACCCTTTCCCCACAACTTGCTTTTTGGTCATGGTGCTTCATTGCAGCAATAAAAAATATCCTAACTAAAACAAGCTGGTACCCTCATAGTGAGTATTGCTGTGACAAACCTGACCATGCTTTGGGGAGGATTGTGGAAGGACTATGGAACTATGGGCTCAAAAAGCTATTGAGTGCTGAGAGCTCAGTGGGATGTTCTGTTGGAGCTTGGAAGGTAAGAGAGAGCAGTGCAGATGATGGAGGCCTGGCATGTGAAGTCCCAGGGAGAAATTTAAAGACCCCAGCAGAGCCTTTTGATACTTTGAATTAAGATATGTTATTCTGGTCAGCTGAAGCTGAAGTGTCAGCTGTGATTAACATGAGACTAGCATCTTTGAAGAGTAAGCTAGAGATAATGTAATAAAACAAGGGGACCAGCATCACTGAGGTGAAATCTTCTGGCAACTGTTTCCTGAGAGTCAGCACAGAGAAGCTATGTTTCTAGAGGTGGCTGAGGTTATGAATGAGTCATGTACAGCAACTCAGGCTTGGCCAAGAAAGGCCACTAGTGAAGGTGCAGCCTCAGTAGCAGTTTAAAGACCAAGATTGAAGGGGCCATGCAAAGAAGTTGAGGCTTGGCACCAGGAAGAAAGCCTATGAGAGGCTACTGGTGAAAGAGCAGCCCAGTTGCAACAGAAGTCCAAAGCATTCTGGACATGCCAGTACCATGGAATGACTACCTAGAACAGCAGCAGCAGTCGAGTAGAGCCAGCCAGATCTTAGAAGACAAGAAAAGGAAGAGCTGACCAAGTGACACACTCCTTGGAGGAGCACTGAAGGTCAGGAGTAATCTAGTCATTGAATACTGAGTTATTTATATTTTTGAAGTTTGATTTGATTATGACTGTGCCCTGGTTCTTCCCTCTTGAATTAAAGTATTTAATTTATTTTGGATTTTACGGAAACCCACAGTGAGACCGAATTTTTTTATAATTTTTTTATTTTTATTTTTTAATTAGATATTTTCTTTATTTACATGTCATATGATTTCTCCTTCCCCAGTTTCCCGTCCAAAATACAAACAAACAAACACAAGCAACAAGAACAAAACCTGTGCCTCCTCCCTCCCCATGCCTGCCACCCCACCCTCTCCCACTTATCAGCCCTGTCATTCCCCTACACTGGGGCACAGAACCTTCACAGGGCCAAGGGCCTCTCCTCCCATTGATGATCGACTTTGCAATCCTCTACTATACACGTGCTGCCAGAGCAATCAGTCCCACCATGTATAGTCCTTGGTTGGTGGTTGAGTCCTGGAAGCTCTGAGGGGACTAGTTAGTTCATATTGTTGTTCGTCCTAAGGGGCTGTAAACTCTTAAACTCCATTGATCCTTTCTCTAACTCCTTCATTGGGGACCTTGTACTCATTTCAATGGATGGCTGTGAGCCTCTACATCTGTGTTAGTCAGGTACTGTCAGAGCCTCTCAGGAGACAGCTATATAAGGATGGAGTGCCCTTCCTTCAGTCTCTGCTCCATAGTTAGTCTCTTCAACTCCTTCTGTGGGTATTTTGTTCCCCCTTTTAAGAAGGAATGAAATGTCCACAATTTGGTCTTCCTTCTTCTTGAGTTTCTTGTGGTTTATGGGCTGTTCTTCTTATATTCTGAACTTCTACGCTAATAACTACTTATCAGAG